>SNQJ01S0020416.1:66099-90102 GCA_010110895.2 Picea sitchensis
GCAAGGAAGCAATATGGTTACATAGATTGTGTTCAGGTATTGGGTTGGTACAACAAGCAATGAAATTAGATTGTGATAGTAAGAGTGCAATATTATTGGAAAAGAAACCATCTTATCATTCGAAGACAAAACATATTGATGTTCAGTATCACTTTGTGAGAGACATGGTTGAGGAAAAGAAGGTGTTGCTGGAAAAGGTTGACACTTTGAAGAATGTTGCAGGTTTATTGACAAAATCTGTGAGCACAGAAAAGTTCTCCTGGTGTAGAGTAACAATGGACATTTCTTCCCTGGATTGTTGACTATATAACCTTGTGGACCCCTGGATGCAAAGAAAACAACAACTGGGAGAATGTTGGGTATATGTTATATTCTTTGCATGTGTGTGTGTGGGCGCGTCAGGTTCGACAATTGCGTCTGACGATCCCTCTAGTAGTGCTCTTTGTGTCGTGTGTATCGAGCGCTTCCTAGGGGGGCCCAAGTATGCCCCCCCCTGGTTATTCACAACGTTAGGAACCGGGTGGTAGCCCGGGGCAACGCCGCAATTTTTTTTTTTGGGCGGTTTTTGCTATTTTTAGTGGTTTTTTAAATTAATCCCGAATTAAGGGATTAGGGTTTTGGTATCTACGGAATACCTAAAAACATTGTATATATATTGTATGGTGAATGGTGAAATTCGATATAATGAATATAAGAAAGGTTTTCCCAGTTGAGGGTATTCGGTATAAATCTCTGTGTACTATGTGAATGAGCCATTGATTAATTTCTATTTTTCTTAAGAATCTATATGCATTGCTTTACTTCGCAGGTTTAAAACTTACAGGTATCACACCCCTCGTTCACTTAGGCATGCTACATCACAATAAAAACAAATTGGTCGTGACATATCTCATTGTTCCAAACTTTCCTTTGTCGCAACATATCACAACACAAAAATGTTTGTTTTTGTGCGGTACATCGTGCTTTCCCAAACTTTCCTTGTGACGTGTCTCATTGCTCCAAAATTTCCTTTGTCATGACATATCACATCACATCTAATTTTCTTTCTGTGCGAGATATCACACTTTCTCAAACTTTACTTCATCATGACAAAGTGCGTATTGCACCTAAAATTCCTTTGGCCACACCATATTGCATTGGTGCAAACTTTCCTTTATCGCGACATATCACATCACATAAAAGTTTGTTTTTATGAAACACATCACGCTCTCCCAAACTTTCCTTCATCACAAGAAAGGGGAAATTTGTAAAATGGTATTGCATAAAGTGGTTTTAATAATGAGAGGAAACCACAATCTTTTAAATGGAAAGCATGGCTTCTTCTTCATCCAACAACCACCAAGATTCATGGAATGTTTTGGACAACCATAGTTGGCACATTTGACAAACTTGCAAAGAGTTCAAGAGGAACCATGAACAATGTAAATATTGATGATCCAAGAAGTTGAGCAAGTGTACTTATTCAATCCATCTTTGAAAAATTATAGAGTGTAAAGGAGCTCTTGATTTCAATGTATTTGAGCGGCAAAATCATTAGAAAGGAGGTCCTTGACAAGATTTTTGGATTCTGTGTCTTGTCTTACATTTACCAATTCTTTATCTACCAATATTTTGTTGTTGGAGCTGAAGTTCCCATGAGGACGCCTTACAACGTAAATAAGGAAAACACCTTATGGTGTAATAAAACATGTGCACTTTATTGTTTTTTGGATTCTCAAATCTTTAACATTCATAAATTTGTTAGGTAAATCCTAATTAATTTTATATTTTTAAATGCAATGCTTTTTTCTTATACTTTCTTTCGTATTTCAATTTTATAAATATTCTTTTATTATATTTTTTTAATTTAGATACTTTAACAAAGATCACAATCAAGGTGAATTAGAGGTTTTCCAGGATCGTGTATATATCTAGGCATTCAAAATTGTGGATATGTCTATGCACTCAAACCAAATTACCAAATTCCAATGATAATTACCAAAAAAATAAAAAATATCTATTATTTAGACTTTTCCATTTCAATGAAAAGTTGAACACATAAAATAAGATCATGTGCTATTGAATTGAATTGGTGTGAGTGTTTTTACCACCTTCATACACATTTTCACATCGGTGTTGGAATGATGTGACTCTATCCTGAGTAAAATTTACTACTTGTTATTGAGCACACAACAATACCAGACCATTTTCAATAGTTCATATTGGCCTAGGATAGTCCTTGTGGTTCCTGTTATCACTGAAATTTGGTCCGCAAATGGTTACATGAATCCACAATCTCCAAACACCTATTAGTTCACTTGCAGCCCCAAAAACGCATTTCCAAAAGGCACAAACTATACAATTGGTTATAAAATTGACGTGTGCAGAAATATTACAGGAAGCGCGCGCACGTGCACAGGCCAAAAAAGACAAAAGAGCGCACATGCGCCCAATGTGTGACTGTGTACGATAAAACCTGCGCACTCCTGTGAGCGACGCATTTATGGTTCTTGTCGGTCCCTCACCCACTTCTGGTTCAACTCCCAAGCTGATTTGACCCTCAAATCTGAGCTGAATCTGAGTGGGGGGTAAGTCAAAGACCCAAGGGTGCCCTAAAGGGCCCCTTGTTCACACTAAATACCGGTTGGACAATGCCACAAATATTTTCTATAAAAAGAGGCCATGGGTGCACTATGAATTCAAGAATCTCATTGTATTGTTATGCTTCCTCTATTCTCCTACAAGGAACCTCTTTCCTTTTTGGAGCATACTAGCATCATCCCATTAAGCTATTCACCTCACCTCACCTCTTGAGGGAATAAGCTTGGATTTCTTCACAATTTCCTTTCTAGTTTTCCATTTGTAAGAAGAGTTCTCACATAGGGGACTCAAGAGCCCTCCCTTGGAGGAAGAGGGGATCCATAAGTCCCCCTTTTTCTTTGGTGTTTTCCCACTAATACAATCTCTCCATTGGTGGCATGAATATTGGTCAATTGTTTGATTGATTTTGGTTCTAATTTCCTTATGCATTTTAGTTTCATTTCTTTAGTTGTTGTTAGCTTAGTGTTGGGTTACAAAAAAGATACAAATATCTTCCTTTTTCCCACAGTTCATGATATGATTTTGATTCATTCTTTAGATAGTTAGGGATAGATAGGAAATAATATGATTAATGTTTCTCTTAGGGTTGTTATTAAAGTTTTATTAAATAGATTCTAATTTATGATTGGAATGGTTTGATTTTGTTGCAGAATTGGATAAATAACTGTCAAAGATAACCAAAGAGATTTTGGCTATGCGCAAGCTATTGGAGGTTGAAGACTTTTTAGGCGCAAAGCAGTTTGAAGATAATGCATTTTCTATATTGTAATTTTATAATAGTAAAGCAATCCTGAGGATCTTTTGATCCTTAGGATAACTTGATTTACCCAAACTATTGTAATATATAAGAGGGTAATAGATCCAAAAAAAAAGAGGAAAAAACGCATTCAAGTAATTAGATTCAGAATTGTTCTGTGTAAGCAGTTTTTGTAAATGTTTTACCAGCCATGGAATCAATGAAAGTTTTTAGTGTTTTTATCATTTCTGTGCTCTGAGTTTCTCGTAGAAGTACTTCTGAAGACCGAGGGCCCAGTCTGGAGGAGCTACTGTCTCGTTCTGTAATTGTATCAGTTCAAAGTTTGATTTCCATTTTGTGAGTCAAATCTCTTTTACAATAGCCAAGGATAAATGCATAAGTGTGTTAATGATTTTATGATTGTTTGTGTATAGAAGACAGACATTCCCATTAGCTATTAATGATTTCCGTTATGATTTCCACTTCTGAATTTATTGCTTGATAGTTCCTCACATTTTCATCCATGCTGTTCCTTTTCCTTAGATTTACGATTGTTGTTCCTTTAGGTTAAAGTTACAATAGTTGTTCCTTTCAGTTAAAGTTACAATAGTTGTTCCTTTCGACAAAGTTACATTAGATTTCCCTTCCGATTAGATTATAATTGATGTTTCTTTCCACAGATAGAGTAATTTGTCATTTCCTTTCCAGAAATTAGAATTCATAATTGATAGTTAATTTTGCAAGTCCTTAGTTAGATTCAATTACTGCTTTCTAGTTAAGTGAATTCAATAGATTAATTAGTTCCTTTTTCCAACATCTTAGTAATCATATTTCAATTCCATTTAGTTCTTACAATATTTGGTGAATGTTTGAGGAACTTGATTGTTGATGAACTTAGATTTGGTTTAGCTACACGATTTTAGGCTACCTGCATAGACTTTGTTGATATTCTTGAGATAAAAGACAAATCTCCGGGTTGATAAATTAATGTTAAAATAAGGTTGTTTTTAGGACATCTTTAGACACCAACACTTAGTTTTTTGTTTATTTCATGTGATTGAGTCATTTGATTCATACGCTAACTTCTGTCCTGTTCAGTTGACCCAACTGGACTTGCAAGTGTCCCTCTTTTGCTCATTCAAGTGGCGAAAATGATAAAACAGATTGGCGACCATACTGGGGAAAGGTATCAATTTCCTCCCTATTTGGGTCGTTTGAGAACTTATTTTGATCTATTTACCTTTCAGGGATCATAACTGGCCTAGCCCTACCTATAAAGAGCTAAATTTGGAGCTGGAAGAGGAGAATTCCACTTAAAATTTTCCTTCCGGACGCGTATCAGAATGTGCGTGGGTTTTCCAGCCCACAGGAGCGTCTTTCGAGCACTGTGCGCCAACAACACTGTGTTTCCTAGCGCATTTTTCGCAAAGTGTGCCAACAGGTCCTTGTTTCTCTGCGCATTGGTGCCACATGTGCCTCTGTCTAAAATGTGACCCGCACATCTGTCCGGAAATCCAACATTGTAAGAGTTTTTTGTGATGTTTGGAAGGCTCCTAGCCTTTTGAATATTGATTTTATGCAATTTGTAAATGCACCACACTTCGATTCCCTCTCCACATGAAGGGTTAGTCAAAACATAAGCACTTAGGGGGTTAAAAAAGAACCATATTTTTCCTCTTTTGCTTTCATTTACCACATGGATGGCTTGTTTTGATTGTAAAAGTTAAGTTAAGATCATTTACTATCACATATATAAACACTTGCATTGGGACCAGAAATCAAACTTCAATCATTGAGTATGCTCTTCTCTCACACCATAGAGCGATCTTGAGAATTAGAAAAATGATTGAGGGAAGACTTCATCTCCCTTAAAAACAAAATCTTTAGGAGAGGACAAAGCCCCCCTAAGGCCCCTCTTAGTTTCTTTTCAAAACATATTAAATTTGTAAGGGCCCATACATGCCCACATGTTGCAAAGATAGGATAGTTTTTGAAACTACTTTCTTAGTTTACATCATTGTGGGAGTTTAAAGGTTATTGTAACGGGCCCATAAATGCCCACATGCTTGCAATCTAGGATAGTCTTTTTAAGCTTTCTTATATTAAGTCACATTAGGGAGTTTAAAGGATTAGTAAGGACCCATATGTCCACATGCTAGTTCTTTAGGGAATTTAAAATTCCCCAAGGTTGTACCAATGGCATCTAGTAGGCTAGCCAATCAAGACATGTAAAGGACCACACGAAGTCCACATGCTGCAAGGTGACACTTAACTTATTAAAATTTTGGCACATTTTATCACTTTCTCACACACAAAGTCACTACTCACTTACATAATTTCATCTTGAACTGTGGAGGTTGAAGTAGGTTTCCTCCAAAGGGATCCTGAAACGTCCCACTATTTCTTGAAGGAATTATCCACTCTCGTTTAATTAAAACAAGATTGGTTCACACCCCCAATCTCTCAAACAACCACATCTAATTTTTTTTCTAAAAACTCACTAATTTTTCCTCCATAGGAGGTGCCAAAAGAATTTTTTAGTCTAGGTAGGATCTCGGGGATAGGCATCCAAATAACTCCCCGTTATCTGGTTCTGACATCTTCAAACATTAGAAGTTGACAAATAGGGAAATTTTAAATCCTCCAAGTCAAGTGTTTCTAATACCATAAGGCAGGGAGATACCCATGAAAGGTTGAAGGATGAGGTCTGGTTGTTCTGTGCATCCCCCCTTGAGGCACCCACCTTTTGGAAGGGATCCAGCCCATGACCCATTTTTGAGTCCGAAAATCTAAATGCGGCACTTTGACCGAGGTACCTAGTGACCAAATTTTAGGACATATACCCAGGTGGAAATTGTGGGCTACAATTGCACCTTGATCGGATTTTGTGTGGCTATTGGGAAATATCGATAGCTCTTTCGAGATATGCACCCTCTACCCCTCATTATAATTGATTATTTCATCCTTCACTTGTTCCTCTTCCGGTGGCTTCAGACCCCACTATTAAGTGCTATTGTAAGGTCCAGTGCTATTTGAGAGGAAGGATGTTATGTCTTTTTTGTACAGGAGCATTTGTTTTCTTTGCTCTCCCACACAGACAAAATCCACCTACCCACATGTATGCTTCTTTTCAATTGATTAATGTATGATGCTCTTTTGATTACATGTGATTGTGAGATATATTCTGAAGGTCCATATTATACAAGTATCTTGTTCATTTCCTTCTCTCATCACCATTTTACCCACATTCCACTTTTCTAGTCAGACATCATAGGGGACCCACAGAATCTCTGTCGTTCCAGACGCTTGCAAAATCTCCCTCCTATCTTAGGAGGATTTCCTAGTTTCGCCAACTCACCAACCCAACCATCTCACACCCTTGTGAGTGATACTATTTTGGGATCAACTTTACTTGGTTGCACCTTAATTGGGTCCAATTCCCAAGGTCAACCATGCAATAACTCTCCCTTACAAGGAAGCAGGGGGAAAAATTCCCCTTAAGGTGGAAGCACAACCCCACCCAACCCTCCTCAAGGGTCAGGTACACAACCTGCTCACACCATGACTAGAACTAATCCTCTAATGCCACTCCAGATGCCATATTTGGCCTCCCTCAACATACCAGAACTGAGTAATCTCACCAATGATCCTATATTGCACGACCCCACATGGCCTGGAATGCCTACCAAACTACCTTCATACATTCCCAAGTTTGAAGGAAAGGCAGGAGAAGATCTTGCCAACCATGTCATGACCTTCCACATATGGTTCTCTTCAAACAACATCATGGACGAGTCCGTTCGATTAAGGTTATTTCAGCGCACAGTCACAGGCCCATCAACCAAGTGGTATGTGGATGAAAAATCAGGGTCCCATGTGACTTTTGAATCATTGGCCAAAACATTTTTGACCTTATTTCAACTACCAATTCACCATGGCAATGGTCTAGAACTGCTCTCTGAGTTTAAACAAACCTCAGCCACACATATCGCTAACCACATTCATGAATGGCATCAGCAACGTATTTTATGCAAAGAAGAAACCACCAAACAACAATTCCTCGATTGGTTTCTCAAATCACTCGTCCCTCTCCTTGCCAAATATGTGGCCTCCACCTTCCCTCAAACTGAAGAGGCTGCCATAAGAAAATCCCAACAGTATGACCTCATTTATGCTCAGTCAAGATACTTATACACAGTACTACTTGACACCCCAAGACCCGTACCATTCGGCCAGAACAAACATGGGATGTCTCATTTGATGGATGAATTGATTGGTACCACAACACACCATAACCTATACATCCAACCACCACCTATGTATGATACACCCCAATATCCATCGATGTATGTAGGAACCCCTTATTACCTTCCATCCCATCAGCAGCCATACCCTGTTGTCCTCCCTCCACCCATGAGTGGACCCTCGTCGACACCCATGATGCACCCGATTGTTCAACCAACTTCTGGTACCCCCTCTACCTCAACTTACACCCTGAGCACTAGTGAAAGAGCTATGCCTTCCTATGCAGCCTACGGGTCATTACCAAAAACTAATCTGTACTTTCCATTTCCTGGTCCTCCACAGCCCATTGATCCTCCACAAGGACAACCACACGTTGGGGGTTAACTTTGTTCAACTCTCTCCCATTCAACAATTTCAAAATTTTGAACAACCGAATACGGAAAATCCGGCCCATTAGCTGAATAATGCCAAAAAGAAAGGAAAAAACCGAAATAATAATAACCTAGGACCAGGAGGAAATAACCCCCAACAGAACCAACCTGCTGGGGGAAACCAGAATCAGGGGAACCAGAACCCCCAAGGGGGAAATAACAACAAACACCAAGGGAGGAACAAAAAAAACAACCTCTGGATGAACTTCCCTTGTGCCCTCTGCGGTGAGCATGGTCATTATACTCACCATTTCCCCCAAATTGCTGACTTCAAACGGATGAAAGATTCCATGAATGCGCCACTTCCTCCAGTGCCACCTGCCGCTCAACAGGCCCCACAATAATATTTACAACAACCACCCATGGTTGTGTTGCAAAACCCTATTCCACACGAAGGTGTGATGAATACCCAACAGAAGATGCATCCTGCCCCACCACAGATGGGACAATATCAAAACCCTAGGAATCTGACGAATCATACTATCCTCCTCACTAGTGAAGAAGAAATTATTCTACAAATGCGTAGTCGTCAATACATTGCACCCTCTGAATCTAATACCACCACTTCGGAAGCAACTCCAGTTACATTCAGACAACCTTTGATGATTACACACCCTAAAAATGAACCACCTATTTGTATTCCTCGCATCCCATTACAACAGAATGTTAACAACCCTCGAGCTAGGGTGACAAACAATTACATTTTGGTTGATGAATTGGCGCAATCTCCTATTACTATGTCAGTCTTGGAGGTCCTCCAAACCTTTCCCACTCAATGGAAATCATTGATTTCTTCCTTGGGGGCAGTTGACCCTGTTGATACTAGACTCATCACATTTGATCTATATTGTGGGGAACCCCGTCTCCTCGCTTTGGTAGCTTTCCAAATACCAGTCAAGATTCAAAACATCACAGTTCATCGATGTATCATTAATGAAGGTGCATCCACATGCATCATGTCCAAAATGGTATGGCAGAAACTTGGCTCCCCTGAGCTAATACCGTCCGCCATCACTTTGAGAGATTATGATGGACGACCATCCTCTCCTGAAGGGCTCTTTCAAAATGTCCCCGTTGAACTTGAGGGAAAAACTATCCTCATTGATATTGAAGTTATCGATGCCCCTCTTGATTACAACATCTTGTTTGGGCATAGCTACATGTACACTATGAAGGTTCTGTCCTCTTTTGTGTTTCGAACGATGATGTTCCCCCACAATGGGAAGATCATCACCATCGACCAAGTTTCACATTACGAGCCTAACCACTCCTCCAACGTCGATAACATCCTACCTCTTGTCCACACTAATTTCGACGCCTACCCACTCATAGAGATGGGCCCCATAATTTTGAAATACCCATGCTTGCTGGGGACATACCATGGAGCACCACCGCTCATATATCCCTCAACACAAGTGTGTGCCATATCTTCCAATGGAACTAAAACTAGAGACACCATTCCTCCCACAAAAGCTACTCCACTCCCCCATGTCCCACTAGTGGAAGAAATCCTACCTCAGGAGTTACTTGAGAATCCTAAGACACCACTTACCCCCGATTTCACCCTTCCCCAAGGGCAAATCCTAGTTTGGGAGACAATCCCCCAATCCATCACTCAAATCCCCTTCTTCCACCCCCGGCGGGTGTATAATCTTTTCAGGTAGGTGAAACGATTACCCTTCCCAACATAGATCTTTCCATTCCAGTATGGTATCTACACCCACCCGCGATGGTCCCTTAACCATCCCTCCCTCCCCAAACAGAGGGAATCTCGATGTAGATTCCAGTACTAACTCCAACTGCACCACTTCTGCCCCCACTTGGCAACACCCCCACCACAGCTAGGGGAAGAAGGAAGAAGAAAGAGCCCATCGCTCCACTTCCTCCCCGAGTTCAACCTCCTTGCGCACTATGTGAGAGAGAAGGACACCCTACAAATAGATGTCCGTCTGTCACCAAGTTACACAATTTGATCCAACTCCATCAAGCAACCACCTCGATCATCGCTTCACCAAGCACACATAGTACTACCACCATATCCCCTACTACAGGAAGCAAAGGGTTGTGAACCAAATTCGCATGTGTCATCTATTCATAGTATGGCCACTACACTCATCATTGCCCTACGCTACCTCAGTTTCGACAGACACTAACGACAGTACGCCAGAGCTTTCAACAAGATCCCTCTCCACCCATGTCATCGAGTACCCGTGTCACTAAAATCCATTATGTCACAACCTTAATCAACAAATGGATGAGGTGCCCTGCTCTCTTTGTGAATCACTTGATCATTTCACATATCAGTGTCCTACAATCTTTGAATACATGCGTCATCAAATGGCCCTTATTCGAAATCCTCCAACCACCTCACTCCCTGTGATGCAAGTGGTTCCCCCTATTCCATCTCCCGATACTATCCATGTCACATCCCTTGAACCTGATTCACTTCCCACCCCTCCATGGTTCATGGATAGACTGTCTGAGGATTTGCCCCCAAATCCCCCCAATTCTTCGGTTTATTTCCCTCAGAATATTTTACCCCCAACCACAATTTACAACCCATAGTATCTAGACATTTTGTTTATGTCTAACACGCCATCACACCATAGCTGCGATACCTCGTCTACATCTTCACCACCTGAAGATAAGCACACGGTGACAGTCACCAATGTTCCTTTCGTGGATCACCTATATTCTCGCATTTTCCACTACGACGAAGATATCCTCAAGGAACTCACTACCCTCGATTTCCCATGGAATGCGCTCCACCACAGAGAACTTTTTATCTCATAGGAAGCCTTCGATCCTCTTAGCCAAGGTTCCATATGTGCAATTGAAACAAAGGATTTCATCCCGTCATGGAATATAGACTGGTTCAACAACCCTATCCCTGCCCCCGATGCTTTTCAAGAAGGAAACATGGCCAAAATTTCCCCCACTGTCAAAATTGACATTTCCATCAAACCAAGAATCATATTGGAAATCACCATTGGCACCGCATTCTCCCCTGAAGAACTCACAGCTTACAAAGCTCTCTTTCGGGAATACCGAGATATTTTTGGCTGGTCATACATTGAGATGCCCGACCTCGATCCTTCTATAGTCGAACATCGCATTGACACATGGCCAGATATCACACCTGTCCTTCAAAAGCAATGCCCACTACACCCATACAAAACAATGGCTATCAAAGCCAAAATTGACAAACTATGCGCAACAGGGTTCATATACCCCATCGCATACACGTCACGGGTTTCCAACCCTGTCCCCGTTAACAAAAAAACGAGCACTATTTGTGTCTGCAATGAATTTCGCGATCTCAACCATGCTTGTCCCAAAGACAACTTCCCTACCCCTTTCATTGACCAAATTAGCTATGATTGTGCATGCCACAATGATCTATCCTTCATGGATGGTTTCTCTGGCTACGACCAAATCCAAATCCAACCAGCGGATCAGTATAAAACCACATTTACCACCCCATGGGGTACTTTTGTGTATCGTGTTATGCCTTTTGGACTCAAGAACACGGGTGTGACATTCCAGTGGGCCATGACTTATATTTTCCATGATCTCGCTTGCATCATCCTTGCTTACTTGGACAACCTCACTGCTCGATCCAAGAAACGAACTCAACATCTAGATGACTTACAAGTTGTCTTTCAACGGTGTTGTCAATACAATATCTACTTGAATCCCATCAAGTGTGTCTTTTGCGTCACCGTCGGACGCCTCCTTGGGTTTATTGTTTCCCAACACGACATCACAGTGGACCCCCTCAAGGTCCAATCCATCACATAAATTCCACCACCTCGGAATTTGCACCAACTGCATAGCCTACAAGGAAAAGCTAACTTTTTGCGACGCTTTGTCCCATATTACGCCACTCGCGTGCATGGTTTCCTTCATTTATTGCGTCATGATATCCCATTTCTATGGGATGAACATTCCCAAACCATTTTTCATGATTTAAAAGAGGCGCTCTCCGACGCCCCTTTGATTAGTCGACACGACTATGATCACGACTACATCCTCTACTTATTGGCCTTAGCCGTCTCAGTAGCAGGAGTTCTTGTCCAACTAGGGGATAATGGTCGTGAGCACATTATTTACTACATTGGTAAAAACCTTTCAGGACCACCCCTGAAATACAACCATGAAGAAAAACTTGCCCTCACAGTTGTCCTCACAGTCCAAAAACCGCATCATTATATCTTGGTTCGCACTACCAAAGTCATGGAAGATTCCAACCCCATGCAATACTTGCTAATTCGATGGAAAATTAATGGAAAACTTGCCCGATGGATCATCATCCTTCAGGAATACGACCTGCAGTTTTCAACTCCCAAAAGAAAGAAAGCATTCGTGCTCACCGATCTCATCACGGTGTTTCCCTTAGACGCTGCTAGTTCACCCGTCAATATATATTTTCCTGAAGAACACCTCTTCTACATCCCCTTAGATGACTCCTCGTATGGAAACCTTCTGGTCTACCTTCAGAAAGAAAATTTTGGGTCTCACCTCTCCCGAAATGATCGTCAGCGCATTCGTCATCAGGCCCCTCTATATCTCCTTATAGGTGACATTTTATATCAACGAGGGGTCGACAACATACTTCGTCGATGTTTGACCATTGATGAAGCTGGGAGAGTATTAAACGATTGCCATAACGACGCTTCTGGTGGCCAGCTCTCAGGTATGTCCACCACCCAAAAAATCATTCGAGCAGGCTACTTCTGGCCCACCTTGTTTCATGACTGCATCCACGCTGTGAAGCAATGTGACAAATGCCAGCTTTATGCAAACAAAGCACGAGTGCCACCTTCTCTTCTACATCCAATCATCACTATGAATCCCTTCTGCAAATGGGGCATCGACTTCATGACTTGCAATCTTTCATCTATAAATGGACACAATTACATTGTCATGGTAGTTGATTACTTTACCAAATGGGCCAAAGCCATGCCTACGTTCAACAACACCACTGACACTGCATCACATTTTTTCTTTAATCACGTCATCTCCCGCTTTGGAGTCCCACTATAGTTAGTCTCTGATCACGAGAAACACTTCGAGAATGAGATATTCGTCGAACTCTCCTCAAGGTTAGGCATCTCCCATGAGTTCGCCTCCCCATACTACCCCCAGTTCAACGAACAGATAGAGGTTGTCAACAAGGTTCTCAAAACCATGCTACAACACATTGTTAACAAACATAAGACCAACTGGCATCATATGTTGTTTTCAACATTATGGGCTTATCGCACGACAGTTAAAACTACCACTGGTTTTACACCATTTCATGTCGTCCATGGGGTCGAAGCCACTCTCCCCATTGAGTGCGAAATTTCTACCTTACACACTGCCATCGAGCTACTACCTGACACTGCTCCAATGGAGCAACGCTTGTTGAACTTAGAGTCGTTGGATGAAGACCGTCAATCTTCAGTACATAGCAATGAGGCATCTAAAAAATGATCGAAGGCCACCTTTCACCGCCATGTCAACCTTCTCTCATTTAATGAACGAGACCTCGTCCTAGCCTATGATATCTCTCACGATACCCTTGGTCATGGAAAATTCGAGTCATTATGGCATGGAACCTACGTCGTCCAACTTTGCCTCACTAAAGGAACATACATTATGGCCTCTCTAGAAGGATACCCTCTCAAAGAACCCATCAACGGGTTGTACTTAAAGAAATTTTATGCCTAAGCGTAGTCATTCTACACTATGCTTTTTCTTTTTTGTACACATTTGTAGAGTTTTTAATCTTCTTTTTTCCCTCTATCCCTTAAGTCCGATCTACCATTTGTTTTATTGACATATGTCTTCTCCATTGGCCTACCATATTGGTTACGCTGACGGAGCTAGCTGTTGGACACATAATCTCACTTCAGCCACTTGGGCCCTCTATACCCCCTCACATGAACTGCTCCACTCCGGTGGCATATGTTTGGGCTCAACAACCAACAACCAATCATAATACACAGTTGTCATTGGCCTCCTCACCGAGGCTAGTCACCGTCACATTCTTCACCTTAGCGTATTATTAGATTCCCATCTTGATGTCCTGCAGCTCAACATTGTGTACCGTGTCCACGATCCATGCCTCTTCCGCAAATACCTACAAGTTAGACTCTTATCTTGACATTTTGATTCAATTACATTTACACATATTCCTAGACAATTTAATCAAATAGTAGATAACATGGCTAACCTAGTGTTAGATTGGCATATATCACATCAAGACATCAACACACATGAATAAATCATCAAGAGTCTGTCACAACATATAGATTAGACATCATAAAAAGCATCACAAAATACCATCACATGTGAACACTACGACGATCACAAAACATGTATATATATATATATATATATATATAATGATCAATATATCATCAATGTTACAAAAATGGTACAAAATGTACATCGCCCGTAGGTGGGTGAACCCCCTCATCCCTATAGGTACAAAATAGGTGTCACACTACCCTATACAAAATAGGCTCACAGGCCTATACAAATACAAAAAATATATACACCAAGCACTAATGGTGCCTCTAGAGAACCACCACCAGGTCCTATATCTGGAGGAGGTGCCCCACCAGTTGGGGGTCCTCCAGGTCTCGGGGGCAATCGCCTAGTCATAAATGCCCCTGATACAGCTGCTTTACGGATCAAGGCCCGCAACTCTCCCGAAAGGCCCACACACTACTCCAAGACTCCCTCTTCCTAGATATGAGTCCACATGCCCTCGGGCACTCCATGTAGCACCACCTCTAACCGGTGACAGAAGTCCTCTAACACCTCGTCAACCTCTACCGGAGGAGCGTGTGATGGCCCTGCACCGGGGTCATCGAATCTAAGTCTCCTGCCAGTTCTTGCATCATCAGCTGGCCTTGCACCAGCCTCATCCCTCCGACATCTCTCTCCCACCAACAACTCTCCCTATGCTGGTCTCTTTGGTCCTTTACGATCTAGCCCTCTAACCAGCTCCACCTCTCGGCCTCGCGTCCCTACATCTGCACACACAACAAACAAACGATAACATCAACATCCATCCATACATAAAACATATTCTGTACTTTCAAAATCACAAAACATAAAGTACACTAACATATCTATATGGTCCCAATCCTCTCGAGGAGGTAAAACCATATCCGGGTCCTGCTGGAAGTCCATCCCACCATATGGGAACTGTAGTATGATTTGTGGCATTTGGTGCCAAACACGTGCCATATCGGCCGTAAAATGATGGCCACCCTCCCCACCTCCATGTCGTACCAAAATCGATGCCCACCGCATCAGTCGCGGCTCTCGTGCATCAACCGCCTCCAACAACACTCTAGGGTGCAACATGGGCACCCTCTCGAAGAACCATGCCACCAAGATCGACCCAAAAGAAAAATCACCTGAGTCGGCGGCCCGACATCGGTTGATATGCCCCATCATCTTGGTGTGCAACATCAAGCCCCAGGAAAAATGCTCTCCACCCAATGCTCTATGCATAACCCTCAACTGACCACCACTGATCCACTGAGTAGCTAAGGATCCATAGATCCTCATGATCATCGCTGCAATGCAAAGATGCATGAGGGCATCCATCCTCTTAATCTAAGCGACCGAACCTGACATAAACTTCAATCCCGAACAATACCTTTGCGCCAAGTCTGCCAAGTGGGCATCCCTTGGAAAATGGGGATCAACAGGTAGGGCCCTCCCCCGAAAAGGGAGCTCGGTCAAGAAATAAACATCCTCCATCGCAGCGAATGTCAGCTATCCCCTCTACATAATGAAGCACTGTAGCTCAGTGCTCCACATAGAAATCAGAAACTGCAGCAGGTACTCATGTGCCCGTAGAAATGGGCAGTCGAAGAACTTTAGCAGCCCACAGGCTGCCAAAGGTCTCCGAACACCCGACTCATCTCTCACCGCCTCCCTGAGGCGCGCAAACTCCCTCTCCCTCCAGTGGACTGGCATCCTGATCTGATCACTTGCATTCACACAAACAACATTTGATCAGCCATCACTATTCATGAACCAAAAACTTCCAAAAATATAAGTTTTTTCAAACCCCCCCAGCTTTGCCTCATATGCGCTGTTATCATCCTCACAGGCGCACATATGCACATCTGTTCTTCACATAGTTGTGAATCAATGTGCATCTGTCAAAGAAATAGATGCGCATCTGTCGCACCTGCAGACGGGCATTCATGTGCACCTGTTCTCTACACAGCTATGCACTAGTTCACAACTGTACTTCGAACAGGCGCGCATCCAATGCGCACCTGTTTTCCTCATTCATGTGCCCCCGTGCACGGATGTGCTCACTATAGCCACGCACCTAAGGACAGGGATCCTTCGATTGCCTGCGCACTTGGGGCCCACCCTCACAAAATCCCACAGTACGACCATCCGTACGACCCTTCCCAGAAAAGAAACCCTAACTACTATGCAGAAGGATGAGAACACTAACTTGGTTCTAGAAAATCCTGGATCGACTGGCTCAAACTCCCATAATCTCCAAATCTCCTCTAAAAACCTCTCGTCAATTCACTATGGCATCGGATACAAATGAGGTGGCATTGTGGGCCCCATAACTACATATAGTCCTTTTTGCTAAACTTCCATGCTCAATTATAGGAGCTCAGAGCATCCATTTTTCGATCCGACTTCAGCCACGGGATCAGGATCCCACCACCTACACAACCAAATTCCTTGGGTCACCATCCATCCTCGGACCCGGGGGTGAATTTTTCTCACATCACGCCCAGGTATGCATACTCATGTTCAAAATTATCAAATAACTGTTATATGTTCTTCATCTTCAGATATTGTTCACGTTGGGTATTCGGTTTTCATGTGTGCAGGTACTTGGTCATCACAAAACAACTCGGCCCCTTCAGGTATATGATTGACACTGACATGTAGTCATTCCCTCTGAATATCAATTGAATCTCCCAGTCACACCCTTCGACATTTTCCTATAGGATTGTCACATCCGGATCTGCAGTACTATCACCTCCACTGCATTTCTAGTACTGTCGCCCGATAGCACTCTCCCCTATATGAGTTCAATTTCTCCCATTCATAGTCCCCTTTGGCACTTTGACACGCATGTTGCTTTCACCCCCTAGGGATGGGAGTCTTGATAGTCTTATCCATGTTTGAGAATCAACCACATACTTCCTCTCCTCATTTTGCTAGCTTTCCCAATGGACTCCTAGGATATCTCCTCACGGTTCTCATTTGATTGCACCTCCACAGTATCATTAACCATCCATTTCATCCACAGTCAGTTTGCCCATCTGCAGATTTCCCTCCATTCATTTACCTCATACAAAAACCCACCTATAGGGCCCCCACCCTCCACCAGTTCTCCACACAACTTGCTCCCTCACAGGCCAAGCCATATTACACTAGGGCACCTGTTTCTTTATCTGCACAGTTATCCCAAATTATTCTTTATTCATTTAGTAATTGTACAAAGCCTTTGTTTAACAACCTTCTTTTCCGGCAAAGAAACCCCTGTCGCCCTTGGTTGGGGCATTTATTTCTACTCTTGTTGACATTGTCCATAAACCCCGAGTATCCTACAGTCCATGTACATCTAATCTCTGAGTTTGTCCACTTTGTCACACCTCTGGCATAATTTAACCCACATCTAGTCGTCCCCCTGACACTAGATCCAGTTTCACAGTTGTTGCCACTCATACTTTACATATATTCCCAACCAAGGGAAGCATTGAGTCTCACCGAAATCTTGACTTCGTCCATGTACTTCATCAGTTCCTGATCTCATCTAGTTGATTTCATGAAGCCCTTTGCTTCTTGGAGTCACGTCTCCTTTTCTGTCGACATCAACACAGTTTCCAGAAGGAAGATGATATCTTGACTCTCATTACCTTTACAATGAGGAGTCTCGAATGACACAGAGAGAACCATCATTGCTCTATGCTATCGTTGACCCCCATACCATTCGATGCCAACACAATATCATGTTACAATGGGTCTTACTTTGCGACTATTGTAGTTGTTTTATACTAGACGAAGACCTCCGAATTTGCTGGGCCATCAATGCCTACGAGTCATTGACACTTCTTTCAGATGTCATCGCCTATTTTCAGAGTATGTTTACCATCTGAATTGTCATCTGCTAATATCAAACCGCCCCGGAGGGCGCTGCATTTATCTACATCAACATACAACTTCAATTGTTGTCTTACATTTTTTGAGTTACCTGACATGAGCATGGGGCATGGCCGCCTCATTTGTATACAAATTTTATTTTCCCACACCGAAAGAAAGGTTCGGGTCCCACAATTTACCCTCTCCTTCCAAGGGATCGCTCTTACAGTTCCTCTCAACACTCTTTATTACAATGCTACTCTCAGTAGAAGAAACATTGATGTATTTCGGCTATACGTATGCTCCTAACCTCATGCATCAGGGGGCATCTGTTATCACTGAAATTTCGTCCACAAATGGTTACAGGAATCCAGCATCTCCAAACACCTATTATTTCACCTGCAGCCCCAATAAATCATTTCCAAAAGGCTCAAACTATACAAATGGTTATAAAATTGACATGTGCATAAATACTACAGGAAGCACGCGCACGTGCGTAGGCCAAAAAAGCCAAAAGAGAGCACATGCGCCCGATGCACGACTGTGTACGATAAAATCCGCACACTCCTATGAACAACGCATTTATGGTTCTTGTCGGCCCCTCACCCACTTATGGTTCAACTCCCAAGCTGATTTGACCCTCAAATCCGAGTTGAATTCGAGTGGGGGGCTGGTCAAAGAACTAAGGGTGCCCTAAAGGGCCCCTTGTTCACACTAAAGACCGGTTGGATAATGCCTCAAATATTTTCTATAAAAAGAGACCATGGGTGCACTACGAATTCAAGAATCTCATTGTATTGTTATGCTGCCTCTATTCTCTTACAAGCAACCTCTTTCTTTTTTGGAGCATACTAGAATAATCTCATTAAGCTATTCACCTCACCTCTTGAGGGAATAAGTTTGGATTTCTTCACCATTTCCTTTCTAGTTTTCCATTTGTAAGAAGAGCTCTCACATAGGGGACTCAAGATCCCTCCCTTGGAGGAAGAGGGGATCCATAAGTCCCCATTTTTCTTTAGTGTTTTCCCACTAATACAATCTCTCCATTGGTGGCATGAATATTGGTCAATTGTTTGATTGATTTTGGTTCTAATTTCTTTATGCATTTTAGTTTCATTTATTTAGTTGTTGTTAGCTTAGTTGTTTGTTTATTTCATGTGATTGAGTCATTTGATTCATACACTAACTTTGTTCCTGTTCAGCTGACCCATCTAGACTTGCAAGTGTCCCTCTTTTTCTCATTCAAGTGGCGAAAAGGATACTACAGTTCCCACAAAACTAAGTTAATATGTCTTTACTATTTGACACACTATTCATCCAAAGTCATTATAGCTCCATCTTGTATTTGTTTCAGAGGTTTTCTTGGTATGCCTACTTACAAAGAACGAATAGTGGGGACATAACAATCCATTACTATTTACATTTCATGTCATTTAACATGTTGACATTTGACATGGACACATGCAACCCAAAATTTTATCTCATTGTTATGCTTAATCAATGCTTATCCATTCCTAGTATTCAAATGCATAAGAAAGTATGGATTACACAATAAATATGAAGTTGAAAAACTTAGTTTACATCAAGATGTGTTGGGATGGTTCTCATTGGAATACACACCACAAGATCGACCAACAATTACATCGTTGATCTATTTATCCGCGAGGTAAATTAAAAACAAGGTAGCATAGGGAGACTCAGCCTCACGTCCTCTTCCGTGTAAATCAGAAGGCCTCTCTTGTAGACTCGGTTTTCATGTCCTGTAGCAAAAATGGAAACAAGTACTCTATCAACGCCAAATTCATGTTTAATAGCCTCTGAGACCCCTTCCAGAATGATGGCCTCTCAACTCTGGAGAAAGAGCTGAAAGAAATAAAAGAAACTTAGTGGCAAGAGAATAGTCACAAGGGTTTTTTTTGTGTGGCTTACAAGGGAGTCCCCGACACGTAAAGTGAAGAGGCGAGATTCCATGCCTTGACACAAATTGATCAATGGTGGAGACGCCTCCAATGACAGTTTAACACATATCAAAGGTTGTAAATGATTTAACCATTGCATCACTACATATGCTTCTATACGAGGTTAACCACCAGAAATTGACAGAAATTGACGAGTGTATCGATGGTCATCTAAGAGATTTGAATGGCCAAGGTCAATGCACATGTCAAATAATGAAATGCCTTACAATGTAATTAGGATTATATGACGATGTAACATTCCAAGAAGTCATGACCTATGAAATCTAGGCTAACATTAAGCACCATGTAGTGAGCTAATCATTGACTTACTACCTAGTGTGTATCTAACAAATAAGATGAACCAGGTAATGAGCCAATGATTAGCTCAGTGCATGGTGATTAATGTTAGCGTGGAAGTTGCATGTACATAACTGATCTAGCATGGAAATCCCTTATGTTTATTTAAATGTTATTTGACTTTGAAAACAAATTATATTTTGATTTAAATCAAACAATGTTTAGTGGCAAGTAAGATCAAAAGGTCCTTATATTATATTATATTTATTATTTAAAATCAATTTGTAACTACTAACTATCCTCCAAGACCCATAAAAATTGATGATATTGAGAGATGAGGTATGAGAGTACATGTATACCAAAGTTTTATCTCAATTATACGTTGTTTTGAATTTAAAATTGCATATGCATTACAAGTATGAGTGTTATGGTTATAAAGGAAGAGGTCTCAATGTCAAGCTCATGTCCAGATATATTTTTATAGATTATTGGGTCTCACTTGATGTCTCCACCAGGTTAGGCCCAATAATCAAGACCGATGGATCATGGGGAAGTACACGAAGGGTTTTCCAGAAGGGTTTCCTTGGAAAAATGTAAGATCTAATTATATTAATAATGGTAGTAATACATGTCAAGGTTTCAAATGAAGTTTGGGTGAAACTAGTCAATCTTGTGAATTGAGGTATACAAAATTATTGTTTCTTCTTGGTTGTTATTTTGACTAGTTATGCCTATTACTAATAAGTTAATAATTACAAATTTGTAATGATGGATGACATCTTGTGGTCACCCATATTGGAATTAGGATTTGTTTATTTTGTTTCTCTTTCTTTTCTATTCTTTTCTCATCCTTGTATAGTTCCATCAAGACAAGATTGACTTGAATTGATCCTATCCTCTTTGTGGGATTGAAAGGTTATTGTTGGCTCACTATTTGTAATCATAATGGATTATAATTATTGTATAAATGAAATTGCATGGTATTTGGTCATACCTTAATATGTTTTTCAATAGGGGAGACAAGTGTGAGTTGGGGGGATAATATTTGATCTCAAAGGACATCAAGAACTTAATTTGTTTGGGAAATAGGGGGAACCACCAATAATGAGGCTTAAGCATTAGAAATTTTCCAAGGATTGAAAATCCTTTGTAAACTCACAAGGGAAATCATCACGATCATTATAGAATCTTCTTTGATCATACATGCATTAAGAACATAAGGATAACATATGTCTCCTTCTTTATCTAGAATAATCCTAGGAGAAAAATCCACTAGAAAAAATTCTCGTAGGCTCACTTCTATCATGTCCTTCATGCAAACAATTATGTGGTAGATGAGATAGTAAACAAAGGAGTCATTTGGGAATTGTTATGTTGAAAATAATCGGTATGGAGGGGGCTCCACACAAGGTCTAGATCACATCCCATGATTTCCTCTTGGAGAGAAAGGGACGAGTTTTCACTAGATCCCTTTATCGACATTTGTCTCGTCACTTTAATGAATATAAAGGGATATTCAAGGCCGTTTTCACCAATCTCATGCATGNACACAAGGTCTAGATCACATCCCATGATTTCCTCTTGGAGAGAAAGGGACGAGTTTTCACTAGATCCCTTTATCGACATTTGTCTCGTCACTTTAATGAATATAAAGGGATATTCAAGGCCGTTTTCACCAATCTCATGCATGTTATTGCAGCTAGCCTATTCAAGATGCCCTTCTACACCATTGAGTTCATTCTCCTCTATGTAATTGTGAACCCCCTCAATCACCATTGTTTCCCTCCAAAGTGACACTTAGGCGCGAACGAGTTCCTTCCTAGTTGCAGTTGTTGCTTTCCAAGTTGACATTTAGTCGGTTTACAACCCATCCATCCTTGTAGAAATAAAACATCCTTCTCCTTAAATGCCTAATCAATCTAGCTTGTGTTGGAGGATAGAGTTGTGCATCTAGTTCTATTACAACACATGCTTCCAATTTATCCCTAGGAAATATAAGTCTATGTACAACACCTCAAAGAATGGAAGTTGAGGTCCAATTTTCAATTGTTAGGTTAAAAAGAAAGTAGAAGAATTGGAACTAGCAAATACTATTTTGGAAGAATTGGTGGTTTGTTTGGCAACATTTGTTAATTTTCTTGCATAACTTTTGGTTCCATCGCCGTACCTAGCTTCGAAACCTACGGAGAACAACACAAAAAACTTAGAACTTGTAGTTAATGCCCGGGATAGACATTAATCTTTATTTGAAAATGAAAAATGGCTCTTTTTTTTTGTTACTTGCTACTTTAAGAACAATATACTAGATAATATAGTAGAAGATCTTAAAACCATAAGACAATGATTAAACACTATTAAGCCCAAACAATGACTTGCCGATAAGGGTATTATGGCTTATTAATCCTCTTTGGTATCTAAGAGGCAAGCAATTGGACGTCAAGGAGATTTTCAAGTCAATTGATTCCATGTACCCTTTGTCACCGATGGGGATAATCTCTCCTTCCTACCATCCATGTGGTGCTATGAATTGAATTAGTTATAGATATTTGAATTTAAAAAAAAAAATCTACTATCTAGATAATGATTTAGGCCATTATCTTTTTTTATTCAATATAATGTAACCATTTTGATTATAAATGTAGATCTTTCCACGTCTTTTAGTTTTGATTTCCAACTTTTTATTGATAAAATCATAAACAAACTAAGTTGATAAAATCATAAACAAACCAATATTCAAGAATGCCAAATATAAAATATGATATTATGTTTAATATTCAATTTTTTTATTCAATATAATGTAACCATTTTTTTTTTATTCAATATAATGTAACCATTTTGATTATAAATGTAGATCTTTCCACGTCTTTTAGTTTTGATTTCCAACTTTTTATTGATAAAATCATAAACAAACTAAGTTGATAAAATCATAAACAAACCAATATTAAAGAATGCCAAATATAAAATATGATATTATGTTTAATATTCAATTTTTTTACATTTCAAGTATGCTTGTTTTATTTTTTTTAATTAAATTTATTTTTTTAAGTTAAATGTTAAGTTAAATAATATAAAATCATTAAAACCAAATACATATAAAATCATAATACGAAGGATCTTGTTTCTAAGATATTTATTAAATCATAATACGAAGGATCTTGTTTCTAAGATATTTATCTGGTTATCCATAAAAATATGATATTCTTATTAATATTTAATTTTTTTTACATTTCATGTGTGTTTGTTTGATTTTTTTTAATTAAATTTATATTTTATTTTTAATTTAAATACTAAATCAAATAATATAAAATCATAAAAATCAAATACATATAAAATCGTAAGAAGAAGGATCTTGTTTCTAAATTATTTATATGGTTATTGTAACCCATGCAATTACATTTTGCCACTTCACCTTACTAGAGTGTTTGAGAGATTGGTCGCTTGAAGTTCCATTTTGGACCTTAAACATAATGCTATATATATCTTTTTGAATGTTTGTAATTATCTAATTGATGGTATATATATACCATCAATTAGATAATTACAAATATTCAAAAATATATCTATCTCTTAGCAATGTCCATTATATATATAAGTTTACTCAATCGTTCAAACTAACTAATTG
>SNQJ01S0020416.1:99034-133770 GCA_010110895.2 Picea sitchensis
GTGGTGGGCACCGATATCCATCTAGATCATTGAAAGATGAAGTAATGTGTGATGTTTCCCCTATCAAAGTTTGTAATGTTATTTTGGGCCAACCATATTTATGGAAATGGCATGATTTATATGAGTCGAGGCCTTGCAGTGTTATTATTACTCTGAATAAGAAATTGTACAGGATACCTGAGGCAGTCCCACCTAGTGTTATTTCTTTGATCTCTGCCTAGCAATGTAGGAAGGTCATCTCTCAGATGGGGAAGTTTGTCTTCTTTGTGGTTCACTCTCAGAATGAGAGAAAGCTCACAGCCACATCCAGGGTCTCTGCAGCCGACCTCTCCATACAACAGAAGAAAGTAGATAAGGTCGTGGAAGCATACTCAGATATCTTCTCCTCACTTACCGGGGTACCTTTGCATTGTCAGGTAAAGCACCCCATCGATTTGAGCCCCGACACACCATTTCCCAACGGGCCAGTCTATTGTCTCTCTCTGTTAGAGAATGAGGAGAGAAAGCGGTAGAACCAAGAACTTCTCCACAAGAGGCACATCCATCCCAACTCATCACCTCGCGGGAGCCTAATCATGTTGGTACAGAAGAAAGATGGAACCTGGAAACTCTGCATTGATTACCANACCAAATTCCCTGAATCAATGACGTCCTTGATAAGCTCATGGGGGGAAAATACTTCAGTAAGATTGATATGAAGTCTGGTTACCACGAGGTCCTGATATAACAAACAGATGTATGGAAGATTGCCTTCAAGTCAAAGGAAGGTCTTTTCAAATGGTTGGTCATACCCTTTGGCTTGACAAATGCTCCAACCACTTTCATGAGGATGATGAATGATATCCTGCAACCATTCACCAATACTTTTGTAGTGGTTTATCTGGATGACATTCTCATTTACAACAAGACTTGTGAAGAACACTTGTAGCCTATTCAGTAGGTTCTGTACACCCTACGACAACACAAGTTGTACGCCAACTTGGAAAAATGCTCCTTCGACATGGACAAGGTCCATTACCTGGGCTACATCATTGATGAACATGGTGTACATGTGGATCTAGCCAAGATCCAAGTCATCTGTGAATGGCCAGCACCAACCACACTCACTGAGCTTTAGAGCTTCTTGGGCCTTGCCAATTTCTACTGCAGGTTCATTTTGGGATTCTCCCATATTGCATGGGCCCTCAACCAAGTAACTAGGGGTGGTGGTAAGATGAAATTTGTGTGGAACCAATGCCAAAAACAAGTGTTTGATGATTTGAAGCAACGCTTGTGCTCAACCCCAGTATTTAACTATTGGACCTAGAACAACCCTTTGAAATTGAGATAGATGCTTTAGACTATGCGGTGGGCATCATTCTCACTCAGCATGGCCACCCCGTGGCCTATCATAGTGAGACACTATTGTATGTTGTCCATAAGTACCCTACTTACGAAAAATAAATGTACTCCATTATGAAAGCCTCTCGCCAATGGAAAAATTACATTCTTGGGAAGGAGACAGTCATCCACACTGATCATAAGACATTTCAGTTCATGCAGACACAAGGAAAATTGCAGAATGACTGTCATCAGAAGTGTTCCACATACTTGCAACAATTCCACCTCAACATCAAGTATAAAACATGAAGCACCAACCCCGTCATTGATTTCCTCAGTAGACCGCCAGTCGCGACATTCACCACGGTGATAAAATCTTGTGTCCATGAGACCTCTTGATGGCACCAACTCTATGAGACAGACCCAGACTTCTCCACCACCTACCAAATGTTGGGCGCAAACGCAGTTGTCACTAATTTCCATCTTCAGGAAGGGTTGTTGTGTTGTCTGGGCCATATCTGCGTTCCATCAAGCGAGCGAGTGAAGCTGATCTGGCAAGCCCACTACAGTCGGGTTGTAGGAAACTTCGGTGTCAAAAATACTATGGAAATGCTACATAAACATTTCTACTGGCCAAAAATTCGACAGGAGGTCAACAAGTATACCATGCCTTGCTCTGCCTTCACTATTTCCAAACCGACCACTAAGAAATAGGGCATGTACACCCCTTTGCCTACTCCTGACATGCCATGGGAATCCATTTCCATGGAATACATGTTGGTCCTCCCATCCACCAAGCGGGGAAATGCCTGTGCTTTTGTGGTTATTGATCGCTTTTCTAATATGGTGATTATGGCCGCCTATAAGAAGATTATCACAACAAAGGCCACTGCCAAACTCTTATTTGAATGAGTTTGGGTACATTTTGGAATCCCACAAACCATTTTATGAAATCAAGACATTTTATTTCTCAGCACATTTTGGTCGAGCCTCTGGTCACTGATGGACACCAAGATCAACAAATCCATGACCTTCCACCCCCAGACAGATGGCCAAACTGAGGTCATAAATCGAATGATCATGCATATCATGTGCATGTATAATTCTAAGCACCCGTTCACATGGGATGAGATTCTTCCCTATGTCCAACATAGCTACAACTGAGCCTTGCATAGCTCAACTGGCCACAAACCCTTTCAGGTGGGGTTGGGATTCCAACCATTGGGTACTATAGATGTTGCACTGCCCTTGCGGTCACCTCGACCGACTCATCTCTTTCTCTAACTGAAGCTGAAAAATTCGCCTGGTTCATTGAGAAGATCCATCACATTCATCAATAGGTTCAAGATATCCTACAAAATTTCAATGACAAGTACAAGCAACGCCATTATCAACACCAGGTGTCACATAAGTTTCAGATGGGCGACAAAGTTTGATTGCATTTGCGGAAAGAATGCCTTACCGGACCCCATCAGAAGCTTCACCCACTCCATTATGGGTCGTACACCATCACCGAGGTTGTGGGTGATAATGCTTTTGATCTCAACATTCCTCCTTTCCTTGTCATGCACCCAATGTTCAACGTCGATCTCCTTCGACCTTATTTCCCACCATTATTGGACACCTCAGAAATAGCATAATAGATGACACCAACAGAGCTCAATCCCTACTACGTACAACATGCATCCGGTGATCAGACCGTGGAAAAATAGGTCAAGGGCACTTTCCAGCAAAGGATCCAACTTTATCGAGTTGTCAAAGCAGGGCAACTCCTGCACCAAGGCAAGTGGCTTACCCGGGGCCAAATTTAGTAGAAATTTCCTCATCTAATGGGGGAACTCAACACAATGGAGACCATTGCTTCCTAATGGGGGAGGAATGATCCAGATGGATGTTGGTGGACACTCGCACCTATTCCAACTGGATCATTTTTGCAGTTTTCGAGTTCAACATTTTTTCCCTAGTTTTCGGGTCCCTAACTTCTAGGGTTGTTTTGAGGCCCTAAAAAACGTTTTTAGGGCTCATCACAATAAAAAGCTATAGGGCTCGCCACATGCAATATGTTTAGTCCTCAGATAGAAATTTCCAACGGGATATCGTGTTTCTAAAACGAATATCGTATGCAAAAGTTACGACCCTGGGAAGTTGATGTAATAACTTACCCAAACAGGGCCCACATGACTTTTGGCGCTTCATCTCCTAGGGTTAGGTTTTTGGATGTCTAGGGTTTTTGACATTCCTGTTTATTGTAAAAAGGCCTTGAGAAACTCATTGCAATCATCTTCTTGCGAATGATCGTAGCGGTCAAATATCTTCTCAGAGATAAGCCGCCATCATTCTAGCAAGCTTGTTTTCCACTACATTTTACAGTTTCAACTTATTTCCTTATTGAATAGAAACCGGTTTTACTATATATCTGTTATTTTGTGTTAAGTATATTTTGATAATAATATGTATTTATTTCATTCTTCTCATAAAATCAAGATCACCTTGTCTCCATAAAGGCTAAGGATACATATACTTAACCTCATTTAGAGAAAAAATACCAGTCGAATGAAAATCCTGGAGGAGCGATTCAGAGAAGCGATATTTTTTTTCTCCAGAGACCAGCCAGGGATCTTCTCCCTATGTTATCTCCTTACCATTTCCTACTCACCAATCCAACCACAAACCTACCAAGGGAAAGTTTGATATAACATCCCTCCATATAATTGACCCATTGGAAGACTTTCGAGGTTACCTGATCCACTCGACGATGAACTGCCTTGGGAGATATTTAAAATTAAAACTCTACCCCATAGGGAATCACTCTCAATAAATCTCCACATGGATCTGTGTACCAGTGCCTAAGAAAAAGTGTATATATTCTTCAGTCCCCACCCCCCGATATCCTCGGGGAGGGACACACAACTCTATTTAACCAGCGAGGTGCCCTTTGAAACCCGAGGTCTAGACCAAAGAAACTAAAAGCTAATATTGTGAATTTTAGTGAGGATTCCTTTTGGAATGACAACTAAGGAAGTCTAGTATAATGGAATGCTCTCTAGAACAAATTCCAGCAATACAAGTCTGCCTTTCCTAGAAAAGCAACATATTCACTCAGATGGACACCCGTGCCTTGACCTTTTTGACCATCCTAGCCCAATATCCAAAACGATATTTATCTTGCTTGAGGTGGAAGCCTAAATATTTTAGACCACCCTTGAAGTCTTGGAAAGCGAAGGGAATAATATTCCCCAGTGCTTGAGATACTTGAGGAGACAAATTATGTGCGATCAAGCAATAGTTTTCTACGTTTATTTGCATGTTGGTCACTGAGTAATACAAATCCGAGATTCCTTTCAATGCAGAGAGATCCCATATAGAGACTTGAACAAAGCATAACACATCGTCCACAAAAATTAAGTGTGTTAGGGACTCACTATCATAAACCTTAACTCCTGAGATAGCCCGAGCCCTCCTAGAAGTTGACATTAGTTTTCTCAGGGAATTTGCCACAATTAAGAACAAAACATTAGACAGTGGGTAGCCTTGCTTGAGGCCACGAGAGGCTCAAAAAAACCTAAAAGGAGCCTTGTTTATTAGTACTACGAATGATATCGGTTGGATGCACCCCATGATCCAATTCACTACAATGAGGTCCATGCCCATTTTAAGCAACACCAAATGGAGGAAGGTCCAATTGACTTGATCATAGGCCTTAGAAAGATCAAGTTTTAAGATTTTTACCCCATTGTTTGAGTTTTAAATTGAGTAAAGATCCTCCTGTTCCACTGAGAATACATCATGGACTTGTCTGTTGTGGAGAAAGAAAATTAGAAATAAACTCGTTGAGGATGGGTTTGAGTCTACGAGCAAGGAATTTCAAACAATATTGTAGATTGCATTGCAACAAGAGATAGTTTGATAATCATCGAAATATTTCCCATCTTTTTTTTTCGGAATCAAAGCTATGAAAGTGGCATTGAAATACCCGATCGCTTTCCCATTATGTTGAGACTCACGCATAACTTTTGGAAGGTCATCCTTTATTAGAACACAAAATCCAATGTAAAAATGAATGGTTAGACCATTTGGTCCTAGGCTCTTCCCTTTCTGCACGGAGAGTAGCACATCGTGAACTTCCTCCTCCAAGACTTCTTCTTTTAGGGACCGATTCATCTCTTATAAAATTACCGGACCCAAATTAGAAATAACCTTCAAAATTTCTTGGATCCGACACCCATGAGGCTCTTGGAAGAGACCGAAGAAGTGGCAGGCTCCCTCTCCTGTCTTTTCTTTAAAGGAGTGAACCAAAGTCCCTTCTTGTGTTTCTATTTCCCAAATAACATTTAAGTTCTTGCGGTAATTTGCGAAGTGGTGGAAAAAATTAGAATTGTTGTCACCCTCCTCGATCCACAAAGCTCTACTACGCAACCTCGAAGTTTGCTCAATTTTTTCTATCAAAGAGTGGCAGAGATATTAGAGGGCATGAGGCTGAATGATTTGAGAATTTGTCAATGGATTTATAGCCATGAATTTATACAAGTGGGAAATTGTTTCCTCCAATTCTAGCAACTGATCTTTTGATAATTTTTCATAAGGACTTGCCCATCTATTGGAGATCGATTTGACACAGAGAATATTCTCAGTAAATTGGTGCATGAAGGGAGAGGGATCAAAAGAGGAGAGAGGCTTCCATGAATCCTTTATGAGAGTCTGATAATCTTTCTCCCCAAGCCAAACGAGATTGAACTTGAGGGGAACCGAAGGTGACTCTCCTCATGCCTAAAGCTTGAAAGGAATTAGAGAGACCACTTAAGGAGACATAATTTAAGCAAAAAAACATTGTTCATTAGTTTCTTCAAGACGAAGAATCTATCTAATATCTTAGAGACGACTTCAATGTTGACTCCAAAGTTTCTCCAAGTGAGTTCCAACTTCACTGGTTTTAGATCAATGAATTGTTGTTTTTTTAGGAAGGAAGAAAATAATCCCCATTGGTGATATTGATGAGGATTAGCTTCCCAAATCTCGCGAGAAGAAAAAGTAAAGTTGAGATCCTCCCCAGAGGGAGAAGGAGGTTAGCCAAGATGCCTGAATCAATCAGCTTTTCCCATAAGGGAATCCTTTATGAATAGGGACCATGTACATTGACAATGCTTAGAGGAACCAACAATTTTTTTGTAATCGATATTCATCACAATGGTTCATTGATAGGAAGAGGAGTAAACAAATATTCATTACTGGCTCCACCCTATGATGAGGCCTCCCAACATACCAATTGCGTCCACCGCACTGAAATACCACCTAGGAAGTCATTTTTCCAACGAGGCAATAACTTTGGCCCCTTCACACATAGTTTCTTGAAGAAGATTTACATCTAGATTGTGGCTCTTAATGAGCCATTGAAAGGCTATATTTTTGCAAGCACCCCTAACCCTCTAACATTTAAGGAAAGGATAATCGTGATGGGGAGAATTTGGGGGATTTCCCTGCTCTAAGGGCCCCGCAAATGGTAGTTTGATTACCTTTTTGGATATCCAAAACCACTTTTTGTTGTGCTTTTCGGAGAAATGATTTCCTCCCCAATGGGTTGGAATGAATAGGGTCCATTATGAGACCCTCAAAGGAGGTTTCATCATTATTTTGTTTGACTCACGGTCTCATATAATAACCTTTTTTAGGAGAGAGAGAATCCTCATGAAATATGGCCTGACTTATGGAGAGAGACCCTTAACGGTAGGACAGGGACCAGGACATCCACCAGGGTCTAGGGAAGGGGGAATAGGGGGATCAAGAGAGGTGAGAGAGGGGACCACCGAAGGAGAAGGGATAGGGGGATCGAGAGGGGAGCTCGGGGTGAAGGTCACATGGAGGGAATAATTAGGGACCAAAGAAGGGACAACCTCAACAAAATTAGAAAGAGGAGAAACAAAAGGGACTTACTAGAATGTCCACATGGTGAAGTGAGATCAACCTGTGAGATGAATTTATTTCCATGATGTTATTGAGCCTGAGGTGTGCTAATACCCATTGCATCCACAAAACTTGCAATGAAAGACCTGATGTATTCCTTCTTTTTCCACACTTTCTTCTTTAAGGAGAGAAGGGGATTAAGATGACTACACTGAGCTTAGAGATGACTGAGATCATGAAAATTGAAGCATTGAAAAGGAAGGTGCCAATAGTCCACCTTATGCTTTCAAATGAAATCACCGAATACCAAGTTCAGTTCCCCCACTAGCCTACCACAAAGATCAATTTCTATTTGAATCCATGTCCATATTCAATCTATTTTGGAGTCCCAGTCAGGATCCAACCCTGCGAAAGAGCCGATCTTATTAAATAGATGACCTCGTTACAATAGAAGAGCATATCTGGAAATACAAAAGAAAATAGGATATGTGGTTGTAGGTGCCTCCAAGATATGATAAAGATAGAGCTATGCAATCCCTTGAATGTCTAGTAGTTGCATGCAAGGATATGAAGATCAACCTCTTTCCCCTCTGCTCACTGCATGGACTTTATGGTTGAGTTGCACCCCTATGGTTGGAAACTCCTTTAGAAATTCAACCTCTCTAGATTTGGCCTCCAAACTCTAAGAAATGGTTGTAAACTGGTATATTTGATGATGGTTAACTCATATGATAAGATCCCCTGGCTATAGATGACAAAAATGACTCCCAATCACTAGATTTAAAACCCACACTGCACCCTCCTTCAGGAATTTCACCCAGCTCTGATAATAAATAGATATGGGTGTTAGAAACTCCCCAAAGTGCCACTAATATCTCCTTAATATCTCCTTTCTAGAAGCCAAATAGAACCTTCATTGATTGGACATTGCACCCTTCTCTACAGAAATCCTCCAACAGTTGTGCCCCTCTTAAAAAATGATGTAAGAAATGGATCTGAACCGGAATAGAATGGTGAGAATAGAATATTTTACCACCGTGACCAAGCTTGGATCAGAAACAGAGGAATCTTTCACCTCCTTTCTAATCTCTAGGGGTTCTTCACTCAAAACCATCAAAACGCTCAAGCTTCCAGAGTTCAAGATACAAGTGAAATGATGATCAACATAATGAGAGAATATGAGCCCTTATCTCTCTTTTATACCCCTTTTCACCTTTTTCCCCTTAAGTGACTTTTAATTCATCATTAATATTTTCTCATAAAATCACTTTATTAATTTAATGAACCCTTTTACTCCAAAAGTGATTAATCCACTTTTATGACTTCTCTGACCACTGAAAGTCAATTTTCATCATCTTATCATGTAGATATTTTCACCCTGGTTCCAAGGAGCTATTACACTAAGGTATTTTCTCCAAGAAACAAGGTCCAAATAGTACCTTAAGTGTAATTAATTAAAATATTCTCAATAATAACCCAAAATTATGGAAATCGTCGAAATGCTACGAAACCAAGAGAGAACTATGCAAAAATGATCCTGATGATGAACGATGGTGAATGGGATAGCTTGTGCCCCATATAACTCCTCCAAATTTCACGAGCTCACTGTTATCCTTATTTTACTCCTCCGATCAGGCTGAAATAAACTCATAAGGTCACCACTAATTGCAAGGCAAGGGAATCCAAAAATGGGAACATTACAGTCCTCCCTTCCCAAAGTTTGTGTGTCCTCAAGCAATTCCATCAAAACCCTATGATCAATAAGTTGAACCAAACTGAAACTAAGAGTGATCCCCTTGTCCCAAACCAATCTGAAAGACATGGAGCACCTAATGCCCATAATATTGTCTCGCAATGTACTCACACAAGAGGCCTCATGAAGACCACCGATCAATAGATCAAATTGATATTGTAAATACTCGATCCACCCCTCATAGAGTACCCCACCTAAGATACCAATCCAATAATCCATATTTATAAGCTCTTGAAAGTAATGGCTGACTCTCCCATCTGCCAATTTCCCAAGTGTCAAATCATGAAATGCTAGGAGTAAACTCTTGGAAATAAGAACTGAATCTCTCATTTCTAGCAATAGATAAACTATCAAACAATGTAGTTCTAGGGTCCCAAACTAATCCTAGGAAGGAAACACCATGCTACCACTGCGCCACTTTGATCATCACTATCGAACCAACGTACCCAATGTTAGGGACCTAACCCCTCACGTAGGTAGAATAATATATTTCCATGTAATAAAGGTAAATATTAATAAGGCCTAGCAATAAGGAAGAATAAGTCCAATGCAAGAAGACTTAATAGAAGCTTTCGCTTCTAGAAGGATATTCCTCTAGATGGTTCTTTTGATAGACATATTTAGTATATATATGATTCAAGGGTATGAGAAATTTTGTCTTGCATATTATTTTAAAAGAGCTCTACTCTGCTGGAGGTTTCCCCCTCGAAGAGGCAAGTGAAAATTGCTCTCACTAATCAAAGTGCTCTTTTTGGTGTTATTCTGGCTTCATTTTGGTATTTTTGTGGTGTTGTTCTGGTTATATTGTTGTTCATATGCCATTTTATGTTCTGCATACTTTTTATATTTGGAATATTACAAGTGGTACCAGAGCACCTTCCTCGGTAGAAAATTGTGGGTTAATTTTTTTTTTTTCCAGGGTAGAGATGTCTTCCGACATATTTAAGCTACATAGATATGTCATTACGCGCATAAACCTGCAGTCGGGGATTCATACATGTAGGAAATACAAGTGGTACTTAAGTGCACATCTGTTAGCCACCCTTGTAACCCCTTCGAGTGGTAGCACATCAAACAACACCTGTATAAGGATCGACTTAGATCTCTTAAATCCCTCCATAGATAAATTGATCGACCGCCTGACTGCTATAGTGCCATCGAGAACAACAATTGGGAATATACTCTCTAGTACTTGGGTATTCATGTAGTACGACTAAGGGAACAGTCTAGCCTCCTTAGTTGGTGCCCTGAGATATTGGGTTGATTACTACTGTTGGACCTCGCACGTATATCATAGAGCTATAGCACAGGGAAAACCCTTTTCTGTAGAACCCTTAACTACCTAACCCTTGGGCCGGAAACAAAAATAGAACAGATAAGATCTATTGCAGTGCAACTGTGTCTCCTACATTCGAGTTGCAAAATTACTACACATTTCTTGCTCTTAAGCATTTGGGCATTTCATCAATGCAGTATTCTTCAGATCCTATTGGCACCATTATTTGAGACCTATTCCATTGGGTTTCTCTCTTCTCCCTTATCGCAGTCATACCTATCATTTTTCAGCAAATTTTTTTTTGTGGACCTGAACCCCTTCCAACACCCTTATTTGGGCTTTACCCCATTGGATTCAACTCGTCGCCCTGATCATTGTGATACACTTCACCCATAACCCATTTTCTGTGTGGTCCCACCCACCCCTTTTCATGTTCCCTCATCATCATGGCCCATACCCATAGCAAAGACTTGGAAGCTCGCTTCACTACCTTGCACTCTAACTTCACAGAAACCTAACAAGAAGTGCGACAACGCAGTGCCAATATTGCCACCATCAATAAAAAGATGCATTCCTCCATCACCACCTCAATTGCGAAACTCAAACAAGACCTCAAACAAGACATTACTACCCAACTTGAATCTTTCGCTACGATGATCTATGCCAAGCTGCATATCCCTGCAGATCTTCCCTTATCTGACCCACCTATGCATACCGAAAGTGAAACTTCCTCTCATTCCCAGAATTTTCATCCCCCTCACTTTCAGCGTGACCTATGCCTTTGGCGTGTGGATGTGACCAAATTTGATGGATCAGATTTGACTGGCTGGGTAACTCAAATGGAACATTATTTCTCTTTGTATGGCATTATGGATGAGTTGGCCAAACTCCTATACGGTGTTCTCCATCTAGATCAAGAACGTTGGCAATGGTGGCAATGGAGAAAAAATGCCCACCAAGGGTATGTGGCTTGGACACACTTTGTGGCAGATCTTTATGAACGCTTTGACACTGACACCAACCATTTAGGCCGTTTGAAAAATTTGAAACGATATGGCACAGTGGAAGACATTATATCTTCTTTTGAGCGACTGGATTTTCGGACAGAGGGCATGTCTGATGATTTTTTCCGAGAATTTTTTATCAGTGGCCTTAAGGATGAGATTTGTTCTCATGTCCTCATGGCTCGTCCTCAGATTTGGGTGGATGCTACTAAAAGAGATAAGGAAGCACAACAGGTTGTCTCTTCTCAAAACCGCAGACCCTCCTTTATTCCTCACAATAAACCAATTACTCCCACTCCTCCTTCTACTCCACTAAAGATCCATAAATTGACAAGGGTTGAAATGGCCGAACGCCAACTCAAAGGCCTTTTTTATAATTGTGATGACAAATATTTTTTGGGACACAAGTGTAAGGAACGAAATATTTTTATGGCCATCTCGGAGGATGTTTCGAAAGAGGATGTTGAGGCTCCCCTTGTGTCTGTGTCACTTGAACCCATTGACATAACCCCTCTCGAAGTAGAACTGGTCATTTCCCTAAATTCTCTCACTGGCTTCTCTGCTCCCCAAACCCTCAAGCTAACTGGTTACATCAAGCATAGGAATGTCATCATTCTTGTTGATACTGGAAGCACCCACAATTTTATTCATCGCCGAATTGCCCAAGAAACTAATTGCTATGTCCTTGCAGTCAATAATTTCCAAATAATCATTATCAATAGTGGGTCGATGAAATGTGGAGGGCGTTGTGAAAATGTGCTCTTCAAAACCCATTTACAACATGGAATGTGGCTCAACTTTTCATGGATCAGGTCTTCAAGCTTCATGGCATGCTGCATTCTATCGTTTCTGATCGCGACCCAACTTTCACCAACAATTTTTGGCGAGAACTGTTCAAGCTACAAGGCACCCAATTGCATCTCAGCACAAGTTATCATCCTCAGACTGATGGCCAAAATGAAGTTGTCAACAAATGTTTGGAAACATATTTGAGGTGTTTTGCATCAGAAAGGCAACATTAGTGGGCTCAATGGGTACCACTAGCTGAATGGTGGTACAACAATTCATACCATATAGCTACCCGCATGACTCTGTTTGAAACAATATATGGATAAAACCAACCTTCAGTTATCTCATATTTTCCAGGTATCTCGAAGGTCCAGGCGATTGACCAAATATTTACAGCCCGAGAGGCTATTCTTTGTACCCTCAAAGATAATTTGGTCATGGCCCAGAATCGTATGAAGAAACAAGAAGAGCAAGGCCGCTCTGAACGAAAATTTGCATAAGGGGATCAAGTGTTTCTTCGACGACAACCTTACTAGAAAAATTCCCTCAAGGATGACCAGTGTCAGAAACTGGCACCCAAATTTTATGGTCCTTATACGGTTCTCAAGCGTGTGGGATAGGTGGCCTATCAGTTAGCTTTGCCCAGTCATTCTAAGATCCATCCTATTTTTCATGTTTCTTGCTTAAAGAAGGTGATTGGAACTAAGTGCCAAACCCAAAAAACCCTTCCCGAGTTGGACGAAGAAGGTTCCATTTGGATACAACCATAAGCAGTTTTGGACCAGCGTGAGCGTTGTCTGCATCAATGAACCATCAAGGAAGTGTTAGTCCAGTGGAAAGATACAACTCCAACATATGCCACTTGGGAACCAACTACCATTCTACAACAATTTCCCCATATCAAGCCTTGAGGACAAGGATGTTTTTAAGGGGGAGGGCATGTTAGGGACCTAACCCCTCACGTAGGTAGAATAATATATTTCCATGTAATAAAGGTCAATATTAATAAGGCCTAGCAATAAGGAAGAACAATTCCAATGTAAGAAGACCTAATAGAAGCTTCTGCTTCTAGAAGGATGTTCCTCTAGATGGTTCTTTTAATAGACATATTTGGTATAAATAGGAGTCAAGGGTATGATAAATTTTGTCTTGGATATTATTGTAAAAGAGCTCTTCTCTGCTGGAGGTTGCCCCCTCCAAGAGGCAAGTGAACATTTCTCTCAATAATCAAAGTGCTCTTTCTGGTATTATTCTGGTATCATTTTGGTATTTTTGTTGTGTTTTTCTGGTTATATTGTTGTTCATCTACCATTTCTAGTTATTTATTTCCATTCTGCATACTTTTTATATATGGAATATTCCACCTAGTCTGCATCCTCCTCTCTTGGAACCCCAGGATGACATCTTTGAAGGGACTGAAACCTCTATCTTGAATCATCCCTTGCAAATATTCCTTAGTGAAGTCTATGTTTGCAAATCCACTGCCAGCCTTGATCCTAGGTATCGAAAAAGAAAGTCTATCCTGTCATATAGAGTAAGTCTCAAATCCCCCTCCATTGACATCCAAAAAATCAAGCAGACCAATCACTATCAGTATTATGTCGATCATCATCATCATTTGAAGCAATTTATCACTTAAATGAATGCCCAGATCCGACAACCAAATTGCAATTCCACCACTCCCAAGGCCCGCTAACTGTTGTTGTGCTACACTGATAACTATTGGAATCCAACCAAGACTCATCTCTAATCCTTGTATGCTCAACTGATGGAAACCAGATACTAGGGATCAACTCCATGGATGTAAACCTATCATGCTCCTTCCAAACCACACAGAGAAATCTATTATCCTTACTCCTGATAATGTACTCTAACAACACTTGGAGTTTAGACACCTTCCTGTAAAGTAGCTCTGCCATATGTGGTACATCATGCTCATACATGTCCCCAGAAAATCCTACTGAATGTGTATCATGCATCGCTCTCATCATCGTCTCCTCAAGTGTGGCCTCAAAGACTAAATAGTAAATACATGCCACCTCTATAGTAGATCATGTCCTCCCTCAATATATCCCTATCATCTTGTGCTCTGACCAAATTCCCTAAATAAGAACCCCTTGTCCTGTCTATAATGCCCCATGTCTCATCCAATTGTCTCACAGGATCCTCCCATGTTCTGTTGTATATACTGAGAGCATCAAAGAGTAGAAACATAAACCTCAATAGTTGTAGGAAAATCTAGTAAGTGGTAGGTGCGTTGGTCAATCCCAAGGGCATGACCAAAAACTCATAAGGATACCTAATAATTGTCGCTTGAATATCCTTCTCACTAACCCGACCTTGGTGATATTACAATCGAAGATCAATCTTTGAGGACTGTACCTCTCCATGGAACTCATCCCTATGCACTAATGGACTATCCGAATAGGCACCCAACCTCCACACTAATCCCATACCATCGCATGCCTCAAAAGGAATCTCCTCACATGGATGGTCAACCATACTCCCTCCATAACCACATACACTACTAATGCTGATAGTACAACCTCTAGAGTCCATATAGTGCCACAAAAAAGTGGATTGTCTTCCTTTGGGCCATATCTGCTCCATCAAGTGAGAGTATGACTCTCCCCTGAACTCCATTGTCTCCCACTGTGTACCACTGTACCCCTTTGCATAACACTGTATACCACTGCACACCACTGCATATTGTTGTATACCACTACATATCATTATGTATTATGTATGTTCCACTATATCAATCACTACACTAGTGTCAACTGAACCTAGGTCCCAAATGGATGTGTCCTCATCTGTAATATACATGTCCCCACAATCCATGGATTCATATACTTCCCTGTTGGCTGATCCACAAGGTATCTGCTCAATTGTCTCAACATTGATCATGACTTGATAATTCAATGGGCTCTCCAAAATAAGTGGCTCCTATCCCCATACTACAAAACATGTGCATAGTCAAAATCCTCTGGGTCATATCTCTTTGCAAACGCTTGCAAACCCTCCATGTCACCAAAATCCTTTAGTGACATCGTTGAAGAATATGATTGACACTCTGCCGAGATGGATGTAGTGGATACTTGACTAGATTCCTCAAGGAGTTGATCTACTTTGGACTATGATTCTCAAAAGGCTATATGTGTGCTCTTCAATAATTCTTGTACACTCACCAACTCATGAGTGAGTCGATCCACCTCATTCTCCTTCTCCTCCAATGCTCCATGGTACATCTCACCAATCTCTAGATGGTAATCTCTATCCATAAGGAGATGCTGGTAGTTGGTCTTCATCACTGTCACTCTCTCTCTAAGTGTCTAAAATTCCTCAATGGAAAAATCTCCACCTGAACTATCATGTGTCACCGTGGCTCTCCAACAATATCCTGTCACCAATGCATGTGTATCATCAAGGTGCCTCATGGCTGCCACGATCATATCCTCTCTGACATTCAACTTCCCTGCCAAGTATCATGACTCATGCGAATCAACACCTCTATCATGTTGAAGTGCTACCTCATAACTCTTGTTGATAAGGTCAACTATGGAATCCTCATCAACACACTCCCCAAGACCTGTCGTGCTACTCTGTTCAACATTCATTGCGCTACTCTGATCATCACTCATAGGCATATCCTGTGATGTGAGACTATGCTCTACAAGTGATTCGTCTTGTACCAATTCTCCATCCCACTTAGGTTTATAGACACCCAAATGCTCCATCAAATACATAGAAATTCTACGACCAACTGAAGAAACACCCTTCATGCCTCCTCCCAAGGAAGCTCGTACAACTAGAACCAACTTCTTTGGAATACCATCACTCTCGTCCAACATAAGATTCATAATTTATTGCATTGATATTATCACATTTCTTGGATGAACTTCACTGACAACAGAGAATAAACTGTGAAACATCTCAAGGATCAAATCATGACATCCAATATCCCACATCACCACACATGACTTAATATTTTCCATTGTCTCCAAAAGGGTTGACCTCCTTCCAAACAAGGTACTATGTATATCACCCAAACCTCAGAAAATGGAAATAATAAGTTGAAAGGAGTCCCTCATCACATCATCCTTATAAGGAGCATCTGGTGTTGATATCCTGGTGATCTCACTAATGCATGTGGCCACCATAAGTGACACATCTCCATCCTTGTGCCTCAACAATTCAGACGTGACTAATGAAATCCTTGATGGTCGTGTTGTTTCCCACATATCCTCTGAAGGTTCATGACACACCTTAGAAAAAGTTCTTGCCACTTTCTCAAGAATTTCATGAAGAGAATATTTGGATTGAGAAAGTGGTTGTAGCCTCTTCATTGCTACAATTACTTGTTGCTCCAACTAATTTTCCATTTGAATTGTCTTTTCACTAAGTACCATGACTAAAAGTGAAGCGGATAAGTGATGGTCACTTATCTAATGCAATATGAAAATTTTCTCCTTATTGAAGACCCCTCCGGATGGGAGGAATCTTCTCTCTGATACCACTGTAAGATCCCCAAATGGATCTATGCAAAATTTTTCAGTTTCAATGTTTCTAGTTGAGAGCTTTTGTCAAACAATTTGCACCTATAGTTTGCGGAGATTGTCTTTTGGGTTTATTGTTAAGTGTGATTGCACAACTGGTTTGCAATGATAGATCTAAACTTACAATAGAACACATAGAAACAACAATAGAATAGCCACAAAGTTCAGATCTAAATTTATTTATTAAATAACTGACCTCAATACAATAGAAGAGCATATCTGGAAATACATAAGAAAATAGGAGATGTGGTTGTAGGTGCCTCCAAGATACAATAAAGAGAGATATATGAACTCCCTTGAACCTCCAGTAGCTGCATGGAAGGATATAAAGATCAACCTCTTTCCCCTCTGTTCATTGCATGGACTTTATGGTTGAGTTGCGCCCCTCTCTAGCTGGAAACTCCTTCAGAAATTTGACCTCTCTATATTTGGCCTCCAAACTCCAAGAAATGGCTGTAAATTGGTAGATATGATGATGGCTAACTCATATGATAAGATATCCTCGTTGTAGATGAAAAAACTAACTCCCAATCACTAGATCTCAAACCCCCAGTGCGCCCTCCTTCATGAATTTCACCCAAATTTGATAATAAATAGATATGGGTGCTAGAAACCCCCCAAAGTGCCAAGAAAAGTCACCCTAAGTGAGATAAATACAATCCCACTCAGATCTCTTGAATAACTCCTTCCCAAAAGCCAAATCGAACCCTCCTTAGTTGGACAGTGTGCCCCTCTCTGCAGAAATCCTCCAATAATTGCGCCCCTCTTCACAAATGATGTAAGAAATGGATCTGAACCAGAATAGAATGGTGAGGGTGGAATATTTCACCACCTTGACCAATCTTGGATCATGAACAAAGGAATCTTTCACCTCCTTGTTGATTTCTAAGGTTTCTTCACTCAAAACCCTCAAAACACTAAAGTTGCAAAAGCTCGAGATACAAGTGAAATGATGATCAACATAATGAGAGAATATGATCCCCTATCTCTCTTTTATACCCCTTTTCACCCCTTTCCCTTCAAGTGACTTTTAATTCATATTTAATATTTTCTCATAAAATCACTTTATTAATTTAATCAACCTTTTTACTCCAAAAAGTGATTAATCCACCTTTATGACTTCTCGAACTATTGAAAGTCACTTTTCATCATCCTATATTGTAGAGATTTTTTCCCCAGTTCCAATGAGCTATATACACTAAGGTATTTCTCCAAGAAACAAGCTCCAAATAGTACCTTAAGTGTAATTAATTAAAATATGCTCAACAATAATCCAAGACTATGGAAATCGTCGGAATGCCACTGAACCAAGAGTGAACTATGCGGAAATGATCCCAATGTTTAAATATGGTGAATGGGATAACCTGGGCCCCATATAAATGATCTCATTGTTACCCTTATTTTACTTCTTTGGCCAGGCCGACATAAACTCATAAGGTCGCCACTGACTGCAAGGTAGGGAATCCAAAAAATGGGAACATTACAACAAGACTTTGGTGGGGATTAGGCGGTTGTTATGTGAAGTTATCAATAAGTTTTTATAACAACCTAATGGTTGTAGAAAACAATTTCTACAACAATAAATTCTAGCCACCAAAATCAACAAACAATCCACCCAAAAGATAGCCAATAACAAGTAGTTTAATGATGGAAGTTTGCAAGTGAATTCTAGTGGTAGAATGGTGAGAAATAGATGAAGAAAAGAAGATTTTGCAGCATCCCTAATGATTGTAGAAATAATTTGTAACAACAAATAGAATTACTAGGCCAATTAAGACGCCCCTAAGGAAAAAGAAGGCTTATAGCATGTAGAATCAAATCCAACTTAGACATTTGAAATATATTAATATTTCACATATACCATTATATCTCCAATGCAAGTAGATTAGTGCCTTATCAATTGGGTTAATGGAGTCTCTTATGTAAGATCTAGGGTTTGTTACTTCTCTAGGGGTGTAAGACCTTTTACTCCCTAGAGAAAACAAAACCTAGCAAGGTAAATCTACAAGGGTGTAAGCCCTTTTACTCCTTGTAACAAAATTTGCAAAGTAGTTTATTCAATGATATCAAAGTAGATATTTATGGAGGGTGTATTACCTTATACTCCTCCAAGGGTATAGACAATTTTAGCTTGAAACAAGAAGAAAACAACACAATAAATGTAGAAACTCCTTACCAATTCCAAGAAAAACATGAAGAAACCCTTCCTTATCAAGAATACTCCACCAACATACCAAGAATAAAACATCCAAGAGATAGCAGCTATATTTTCTTCACCAAAAGACAAGAAAGATCATCCACAATGCACCAATAGAGAGATAGAACAAAATGCCAAAATAGGGTGAAAATTTCAGCCAGTGTTATGTAATTCTCAAGTGAGAGTTATATTCAAATGAAATAAAAGTGACCTTCATTTATACAAGATCACTAAAAACCGATTTGTCCACTTTTCCAAAAGTCAACATCAAATTAGAGAGGTTGACCCTCCCTATTTGTCCTTCACAAATTACAATTACAAATACATACATTAATTTCCCCTTTTAGGGGTGACGTCATACCCTAAAGGATGATGTTAGGCCTCTTAGAGAGACGTTAAGATCTTTGGTGAATATGGTTGGGCCTCCAAAGTCCATGTGTCACCTCACCATGTGCTAAAGTGACAAGAAATCCATCTCTCTCCATAAAACCAAGCCACATCACCATCAAACCATGAAACCCCCATAAAAAACCCTAAGCCCATGTGACGTTTAGGGCCTAGAATATGACACCCTAGGCCTCCAAATTCCAACTTTGGGGTGCAAGGGGATGGAATATGATCATCTCATGGTCTCCAAGTTCCTCCAAAGGAAATTTTCATCCTCCCATGTGTCCAATGAGAGGCGATGCATCATCCAACCTGTGGGATTCGTGCCCCTATGAAGGTCCAAGTAACCTTGTGCCTCCACGAAAAGACTTTCACCTGGCAATGCCCTGCAGAGACAATCAAGTTCCTCATCCAAGGGTCCACAAGTCACAAGTATCATGCCAAGTAAGCTATATCTAATAAGAGAACCACCCAAACATGTGCATTGAATCCCTCATTTTCAAAATAAATAAATGTCCAAAGACCTTATACAACTTGCCAAATTTAAGTATGTGAGGGTTGTCATGGTGACCTATTGGGTATATCATTCCCCAAGTTAAGGGGTGTTTCCCAAGAGGACCATTTCTAAGTCATGTAAAGAGTATGAGATGGATAGGGGTGTGACTTTTGTGCATGAGATTTCTTGACATACAAGGGCTCATATTGTCTCATTTATGGGTGCCTTTGTAGAGGGTGTGCTTTCTCTTGAGTTACCAACTATTTATGTGCTTATTTTCCCAGACCCCTTTTTATCCATCTTTCCAATCCATTCTTTCATATGATTTGTAGTTTTCTAGTTCCCTTCACAAGGTTTCAAGCTTTAACATTTACAATTTGGGACTGGACGAGCACTGAGTAGGTAGAGCTCAAGTTGGATCGGATTTTGATGGTCCTAATTTGTTGTGTTCACTTTATTTTTAGCATTAGTTTATTATTATTTTATAGTAACTGCAATCTATCTCCGAGCCTTTAGCCCCTTCTTCCCATAAAATGAGGTACAAGCCCTTCCTGGGTTAATATGCCTGGAAACCCAAAAGATGAGGAGACAAAAAGGGAAGAAGTATGAAAATTGATAAGTATGTACAAGAGCGGTATGATAACCCTCCAAGGAGACCACCTAGTAGCAACCATTTTCCCGAGGGTGATCACTTACTAGGAAAACATGTCAACCACCAAGGTGAAATGAGGCAAAGGGCATAATTTCTAGGAAAAAAATTTCAAAATCAAGAAAGAACCCTTTGAAACATGTTCAAATGATTCATTTATTATAATGGCACTTACCACAACATAAAACTTGTTACCTCATGGAGCAAGACCTGTTGTCCTATGTGAGCCAAGATGGTGTGGTGGACAATGTTTCCATCGATCAAATGGTGACATGTGGTAAGATATGGATCTCTGACTGCTCATCCACCTCTCGATATTCCATGTATTCAACCCGAGTGCCTCGAGACATCATCTCCTTATTTATCCCTAGGAATGGTAGGTAATAGTTCGTAAAACACTTTAGGACATATGTGGGGTATAACAAGATTAAATATTTCATTCCTTATCCAACAACCAAGGATGTATTATCACAACAAGATCGTATTGGGTTGAGAGTAAAATGGGTGTAACAGATACAAGAATATGATCTTCAAATAAAGCCAAGAAATATAATCAAGGGTCAAGGATTGGCTAAGATGTTGGCTGAAGGTAATGAAGAGGCTATTGAGATGGGATAAAAAGAGTAGGTTAACTTTGTCCTAAGTGAACTTGAGGAAGAGGAATGGTATTCTGACATCATTTATTATTTAAATAATATTACGTGCCCTGATCACTTAGTTGATCATAAAAGAAGGCCTTGAGGCTCAAAACCATGAAGTATTGCCTAATGCAATATGGTCTTGGGTGGAGAAAAACTGATGGAGTAATTCTTAGATGTGTAAATAAGGAGGAAGTAGATAATTTGATTTCAGAGATTCATTCAGGATACTGTGGGGGTCATTTTTCTACCCATACCACAACTCATAAAATCTTGAGAGTAGGTTACTATTGGACTACTAGATTTTCCGACACACATCGATATGTCAGATCTTGTCAACCATGTCAATTCTTTTCGATAAAACAATAACTACCTGGTCTTCCTTTGAAGACGATAGTGATTGAAGCACGTTTTCAACATTGGAGATTGGATTTTATTGGTAAATTTAAGGACAAATATAGTAATGGTTATCGATGGGTTTTGATTACTACAGATTATTTCAATCGATGGGTAGAAGCCATCCCAACAAAGAGGCCAGAAAAATAAGTGGTAATGAACTTCCTTGAAGAAATAAGAATTACTAGGTTCAATGTTCCCACAAAGATTAATACTGACAATGCCAAGGCTTTCAGTTCAGTGGCAATGAATGAATTTTTTTTCAAGTATAGGATCATTCTGTCACATTCCTTGAATTATTACCCTCAGGGAAATGGGCTTGTCGAATCTAGTAATAAGAACATCATGAACATTGTAAAAAATATCGCTGGAGATAATAAGAAGAGTTGGGATAGAAAAATCAAACATACTCTTTGGGCAGATCGCACAACAACCAAGACCCCCTTCGGGAAAACCCCGTTTGAATTAGTTTATGGGATGGAAGCAAGGTTACCTATAAAGCTCCATATTTGAATTATGTAGATAGCTCAACATTTCACTACTGATAAATAAGTGTTACAAGGAAGTATTGATCAACTCATGGAACTGGATGATTCCAGAAGAATGACTTTCGATCAAATGAAAAGAAACCAAGACAAATTTAAAGGAAATTTTGATCGTAAAGCAAGGCAAAGGGATTTTCATGAAGGAGAGTTTGTCCTGATGTGGGACAAGAGAAAGGAGAAACCAAGATATTTTTAGTTTATCATGCGTTCTACGACAAGCACATGTCCCCATGTAGGAGCTAGATGTTAACCCCCCAACCTAGGGGTAAATAAGGAGATGATGTCTTGAGGCCCATAGGTAGAAAACATGGAGTGTCGAGAGCGATATGACCAGTTGAGCCCACATTGAGAAGACATAGCCCCTCTTCTCCACCACACATCACCATCTATTTTCAACTACATAGCAGTGTCCGCCACACTAGCCTGGTCCATAGAACACAACAGGTATTTCTTCATGAGGTAACAAGTCCTGTCTCATTGATCTAAAAGTGAAGAAGACTTGTATTCTTGAAAATATTTGCAAGTTAATTTTATGTGTTAAAATGCAAATCGATCAACTTTGCAACACAATTTTAATAGGATTTACTCATTCAATATGCATATAAAAAACAGCAAAAATCAGAGAATAGAAAACACATAACACAACAAATGATAAAGGAGTTCACCCCTCTCTTGGGCTACATCTCCTGGTCCAGCTTCCAATGGATCATTTGTATTATTTGATCAAAGTGCTAAAAAATGTGATTTACAATGCTCAAAATGCCAAATAGACTACTCCAATGGCTTCAAAACGTCCAAAAACCCCTAGCTGGGCTTTTTCGGCACCTCGTTTGGCCAAAAATTGAAGAAGATAGGCTTCCTAGAAGTCCCCCCTTCAAGCTTGTTGTCTCTGCATCTACAAAACGCACCCCTTGTTGGCTCAACCTAGCCCACACACATTTAAAGCGTAAAAACTTGGCACCGGGCACAACTGCACAACCGGTACAAACTGTCAAACGGTTACGCGCCGTCCTTTAACTACCAAGGCCTGTGGGCACATGGTCACCACATGACCGCGCACAATACACAACAGGGCTAAAGTTCAAACCGTTTACAAAACCGTAAGGTTAAACCCGCGCACATACACGTTGGTCACATGTTATATCAAACAGCGCACATTTCAAAAGGTTACAACATATATTACGGTGGGTTTAACCGCCCGTAGCACCGGTCGTATGCAATACACACACACACACACACACACACACACACACACACACACACACATATATATATAACCATGGGTCGTGGCTTATCCCCGGCCCGGTTCACGCCCCAATACACATTTTTACAAATTCAAATACATTACAATGCATATATATGTTAAGTGTCATGTGCGGGCGTGTCGGTTGGGTGGTCTTTCCCAAGGCTTTACCCTGCCCGGAGGTCACAGGGTCGACTCCTGCCAAGTGCAAAGATTTTAATCCAATAAACAAGTGACACGTGGCGGCCATTGATTGGGCCACGTGTTGCCATCCCATTCGCTGCCAACAAACCATGTCACATGCCAATAGTCTCAATAGCTATCTGCCACGTGTCGTATGGCCTTCCACGTTAGCGTCCGTACGGACTGTACAATCAACATCCCTTTTTTTGCCTGTTTGTCATTTTGAACAGAACGCTATATCTCTTGCTCCTGACGTCCATTTGAACCCAAATGAGTTGCGTTGGGTTCGTAACGACGAGGCCTACACTCTCGTTCAATTTGAAGTGATTCCGAACACTTTGATTTTTTGAGCAAAATTTGATCCCCTGGATCACACCTCCCCATTGCCTAACACTTGATTTTGATAAAATTTTGATCCCCGATCACACCTCCCCATTGGAAGGATTTTGGACCTTCAAAAGACTATTTTCAGCCTATTTGAAGATGAGGGTATAGTTCCTCTACTCTTCCAACCTCTAACACTTGGCTTTTTCTTGGATTTGTACCTTTAAGACCAACTCAAGATACTCCACATTTCCTCGCTTTGAAGTTCCCATTCTTCTCCTGTCAAGGATGGTTTCTTCATGCAGTTTTGTAATATATTCTTGGGAAAAATCATCTATAGAAGGAATTCAAACATGCTCTCCTTGATCATCAAACAAAAAGAGTGTCTTACATAATTTTAAATTAACATTGACAATTGCATACATTTGCATAAGGAGGCAATCTAAACGGAAGGCATTGTTACCAATCTTGTTGATAACTTTGAGCGACCATATCGAATTGGTTTGAGTTTTACCTTCTCCTTTAAGCTCTCCCACTGGCTGCAAAGCCAAAATTCATCTCCAATTTGGAAACTGTGATCAATAATTTATGCTTGTCATGTCTCGCTTTGTACTTGGCTTGGATCTTTTCCAACCGCTCTTGCACCATTTGATGTATTTCCATCAATTTGTTCAATGAACTTTTCACTCTATCAATGTACAATATTGACTATCAATAGAAATATCCTTTTCAAAGATAAAATCTAAAGGAGATTTAGCAATAGCCAAACATGCTTCAAATGGCGACGCTTGAGCTGGAGAGCAAGCTTACCTCATTTGTAAGCATGTTGAATGTAGTATAAATGCTCATCCCAAAGTTTAGGATGCTTGTCGCAATAAGCACGAAGAATATGTACCACTGCTCTCGATTTACTTCTGTCTATTCATCTGTTTGTGGATGAAAAGCTATGCTCTTTTTCAGTTTGGTGTCCATGAGTGCCCTTAAGTAAACTCTACTCAAAAACTTCCAACAAATTGAGAACCCCGATCAGAAACAATAGATTTAGGAAATCCAAAATCCACCCAAACATTTTTAAAGAACATTTGGTGCCATTTGTTCACCAGAATCAGCTCTGCATAAGGCATCAAAATACACATTTTGCTAAATCAGTCAACCACAACATAAATATAATCATGATTTCGCCTAGACATAGGTAGACTCTACAAAATCCATGGAAATACTTCTCCAAGGTCGAGAAGGAACTGGAAGTGAGTATACAAACCCAAATTCGGGATTTAGGTTTATTTGTAGCACATAACGAACATCCCCTAACATATCTTGAAACACTTTATTCATTTTAGGCCAAGAGTGATTCTTCCAAATTAAATAATCGCCTTTGTCACACTAAATGACCAAGAATAAGAGAAGGATGGGCTTCTCTTTATAATGTTGATTTTTCCTCAGGAATACATAGCTTGCCAAGATGATACAACAAATTATCATGCACATAGTAATCCAATTCATCAACATGGTTACAATGACACAAAGCTCTCATATACTTTTTAAAATCAAGATTCCAAAGCATATATTGTTCAAATCATAACTTTCATGCATGATAGGACTATATGCAGAATAACTCAAGCACTACTAATAGGCCTTGAAAGCATATCAACAACTTTGTTATAAATTCCTCTATACTCTGATGACCAAGTGGAACTGCTGAAGAAAACACATCCATCCTAAGTGCTCCAGTTTGTTGAAGCTTTGTTTGAGGATTGTAAGTATTGTAGTGGTTTATGATCTGTGTGAACAATGGTTTATTTTCCAAACAACAATGTTTCCATTTTTTTACACTTTGTACCAATGTGTACAATTCCTTATCATAAGTAGGATAGTTAATCACTTCCAAATTTAAGACAACACCATTAAAAGTCTCAGAATGAAAACAAATGAGCTTACCATGTCAGGGTAAAACCGCCTTCCCATTGCATAATTGTTTGCACTGCTTGGATTTCAAAAGGTTATCTTAAATTTGAAAGTGCAAGAACTAGCTGCTTGAACTCCATCTTTCAAAGTATCAAAAGCCTTATGTTTCTTGCCTCCCCCATTGAAAACTTGCTTGACACTTGTCAATCGTGATGTAATGAAGTTGCAAATGGAAGAAAAGTTAGCAATAACTCTTCTCCAATACTGGGTTGCTCCCAAAAAACTTTTTACCACACATTGTCGGGCTTGGGCCATTCCACATGACTTTGACCTTGAGGGATCAATTTTTAATTCGCCTCACCAACAATATACCCTAAGTAAATAAGGAAGTTTTTCCAAATTCACATTTCCAGACATTTTCAAAAACAACTTTTCCTTTCTCGAAACATCCAAAAGTTGTTTCACATGTTTAATATGCTCTTTCACTTAGATTTGCTAAAGATCAAAATATATCATCCAAGTAGACAATAACACAATCATCAAGAAAAGGTCTTAAGACATCATTCATAACTCTCTATGAAAGTAGCAGTGCATTGCAAAGTCCAAAAAGGCATTACTTCATCCATTCAAACAAACCTTGCTTAGTTTTGAAAGTCGTCTTCCATGTGTCTCCCCGCAATCCTCGGACCGATGATATCCTCGCTTTCTCAAATCTAACTTAGTAAAATATTTAGCATCTTTCAATTGGATCAAGCAAACCATTGATTCTAGGAAGAGGATACCGATTCTTTCACTGTATTCTTTGTTCAAAGCCCCTAAATCAACACACATACTAAGGTACCATCTTTCTTGGCACTAACACAATTGGAGATCCACATGTAATGCATGATCTTGTACAATAACCCTTTGTCACAACTCTAGGATTTTTTTGATTTTGGCATTCTCCATGACTTACATCCTGTACTTACCAATGTTTGAAAGAGGACAATCTTACTGCAATTGAATTTCATGTTGGATATACCTTTGGAGGTAATCCCTTTGTTCCTTTAAACATTTCATCATATTGATTAACAACCCTCATAGATAGGATTTCAACTTTGTATCACAACCTTGAAAACACTTCGCTTTCAATATCATCTTTGGGTTTTAATTCATTAAGAGAACAAAATTATTACTGGCATTGACTAATCTCTTCTACTTGTCCCGCATTTTACAAGTGATAAATCTATCTTCTTGAGAGGAAGTTTCAACTTCGGCATGCAAAGGTGGACTGAGCAAGGGATCACAGATATGCAGCCTTTTATGTAGATCAATGAGCTGCATGCATTCAAGTCGGGTAGTAATGTCTTCTGTTTGAGGTCTCTTTGAGTTCCTTGATTGAGGCGAATGATGGAGGAATGCATGTTTTATTGATGGTGAAAATATTGGCACTAAGTTGTCTCACTTCTTGTTGTAGGTCTCCGTGGAAATTAGATTGTGTCATTGGCTAGCCCAGTCTCTAAGCTACTGCATGGGCCATGATGATGAGGAGATTGGACAATTCTCAGAGGAATCAAAGCGCATCAACACTAGTACATGTGTTGGGTGTCAAAGGCCTTCTTGTTTGCTTTGGTCAGCTGGAACCAAAGGAGGAATGTGTGGGCTGCCAAAGGAAGTGAATTCATATGGGAGCGCTCAACTCCACTCTAACATTCAAACTTGAAACCCTCTCTCAACACAAACACTTGATTGAAAGGTTTCAAGATGAAAGTTATGCCCAGAGGAGTCAGATTGAAGAGAAACATAGCAGTATGGAGATAATGCAACGCCATTTTGTTTAATTTGAACGAACTAATCAACATCCAAGCACACCGGAAAGCACCCATGGAGCATCCAAGAATGTAAATTCAGTCACATTCAACCAAATTCCGGACCTCAATCCAGCTCTATACAGAGTCAATTTGGGAGAAAGGTGGCCATTCATAGATCAAAATGGAACCGGGTTGTTGAGTTCTTTTAAAATTCAGATGTCATGTTTTCTTTTCGATATATATAAACAGAGTATTTTATAAATTGTATTCTACAAAATACAATCAATATAGTATAGCTAGGGAATGTGGAAACTCTATGAACACCAATTTTATTTTAGTATTTCCAAGCTTCAAAGTATTTACTTATCAAAGGCCTCTAATGGCTCCTTTTTCGCATTGGAAGTGATCATTCACACTTTTTAATATATATATTTCTCAATTCTTGTAAAAAAAAAATGTTAATCTTATGTAATCAAATTGTTAGAATATGTTATTTTTTGTAAACATTCCAGATTCTTTATATTGTCATGTTGTGCCCACACAACATTCTCCCAATTTTCTTGTCTTAGCTTCTATCCAAGACAAGAAATTGGCCCCCCTTTAATTCTTCCAACTAGAACACTTTCACTCTCTCCCTCGTGCAAATAGTTACGCCTAAGCTCTCCTCACCCTACCTCGCTTTACCAATTTAGTTACTCCTTGACTTCATTTATATTCAATGACCTCGTGACTTCAGTGAGTTCCCTCTTCCTATGTTGATACATAGCATATTTATGCATGCATTCTTCTTCCACCTTTACACTGACATGTCATTGATTTTCTTGAAAGAACATCATCCACCTCCTTTTGAACTTAGTTGACGTGCTATCGCACTTCTGCCAAACTTCACTGACACACATCTTCATCGTTGACAAAGATTGCATGATTAATATCATTTCACTGGCATTGGTCACATGAATATATTCATTGCAAGCACACCTTTCACCAACTGACCCCCCTTCCATTCACATCATTGCATCACATTTCAACAACATCCTTCTCTTTCACTTCATTTCACTACATATCAACAAAGTTCACCTCTTCTTCTCGACACACTACTTGTAACAACCCTAGAATGTCAACAAGTGAAAGTTCACCACCATCATTCTAATGTGCCTCCTACAACCACATGATGTCCTTTGCTGTCCAAATGGGAAGTCATTTCTATGGATTTTGTGGGGTTGCCGCTCACATCCCATAGACACAATGCCATTCTTGTGATAGTGGATAAGCAACTAAGAGTGCCCATTTTATTCCGGTCAGAGACACTTTCGATGTCAACATGGGTACATGGGTTTGTAAGAGAGGTTATCCATTTGCATCGGACACCTAAGAAGATCATTTCAAACATGGACTCCAGATTCACTTCTGCCTTGGAGAAGTTTAAAGAAGGGTTAGGGGACTCTGGCTGAACTTAAGCAACTTATCATCCCTAAATAGATGGACAAATGGAGAGATTAAATCAAGTCATGGAAGACATGCTTAGGATGTATGTACGGGATACCAAACCTGGAGAAGCAATTTACCTTGGTAGAGTTTGTCTATTGAAAAACATTTTCATAGTTCTGATTGGAATGTCACCCTACTAAGCTTTGTATGGGAAGAGGCCATGCACTACTGAGCTGGGATAGACTAGAAGATCGAGTGACAATACTGGGGCCACGTAATTCGATCTGTGATATGTGGAAGAAAGGTGATTCCATTAGGTAGAGACTAAAGGAAGCACAGATAGGGCGTAAAAGCTACGCGGATGCACACAGGACCTAATCGGTTACATGGGAGACCAGGCTTTACTTGTATCACAAAGCTCTAATAAGAGTACTTTCACGGGTTCGAAAGGGATGTGCTGTCACTGACGATAGGACTATCTGTGATCCAAGAGAAAATTGACCGTTGTATTATCGCCTCTCGTGACTAATTCCCACTTGCATAAAACTCATATATAATGTATTTCATGTATCTGCTTTTTACGCCATTATGTTGTCATAATCTCATAAACTGAATTGGAATGAATTGTAGGTATTGGATGTGGTAACTCTCACGGTAGAACCATTATTCATACTGGACCGTAGAGTCCGAAATCTCAGAAACCGGCCCTGGTAGTAGACTATGAAGGGTCCGACAAGTATAGTCCGTAGATTCATAATGGGAAGACACCGAGACACTACGAATGGACTATCCTCACTTTTTGACCACCTCAGAATATGTTTCTAAGGTTGGATGTATGCAACACCACCTTTTGATTTAGACGTACCAGGATTACTCGAGGCCTATATTTTGTTTTCTAGTCACAATGAAACTATTAAGTGATGGCTAATTTAAACTTAAATGTATGAACTTTTATGAATGATTAAATGTTATTGATGATGATGTATGTAATGCGATTCATTATGTGAATGTAAATTTTACTAATGTTTTAATGTTATTGATGATGATGCATATGATGCTACATATTGTGAGAATGTGAATTTAATGAATGTTTAAATGCTATCGTGGGAATGATGTTGATATGATGCAATCTATTTTGCAAATGATAATCTTATGAATGGGTGCCTAAATTGGAATAATGGGATATTAAGGGATCTATTTTTAACTTGAAAATTTTGATGTTAATTTATCCGTACATGGATACCAAATTGAAACGAAGGATAGTGGCTGCAATTACATGATGATAATGCATGAAATGTATGAGTTTGTGTTGCATCCAACTCGCAGGTTATGGACTATACAGCCAGGGGATAATGTTGATGAAAGTGGATGTCATGATCATTAGCCGAGAAACATTATGGTATGAAGATTATGAGAAATTATATTGGTTTGAGTGCATTGCTATGATATATGGACCAACGCAGGTTTCGTGTGATGAGACTGCCCCAAAACCGAATAAACGATGACAAAACCCCCAAAGAACACGGGTGCCAATCAGATATTCCATTGTAGGGTGTGTGGACCCTAGTTATGATTAGGAGGGGTGGAGGCATTTCCCAATCAGATATCCAAACCCAAGTCATGGGAGGATTCGCAGTTAGTTCACCTCCCAAGACGCAGGATGATGACTGGCCGTGTGCCCGCTAGGAAGCTTGACAGATAGCCGACATCTCCGCTTGCTGTGTCTCTATTTGGAGCTAGGTCAATATAGTTGACGCTTCCAAGATAGTCTCTAGGAAGGATAGGAATGGGAGATGGAAGTAGTTTAGGAGGAAGGATGAGTAGAAATAGTTGAGGAAATGTATTGAGATTTGTCTAGGTGGAATTTAATGTTTTCCTTCAAAAAAAAGAAGAGAAATGTATATATGAATATTCATCATTACATAACTAAACCACAATTGTCTAAATAAAATTGTTCAACCGGATAATAGTAATTAAAGGATTTCTCAAACAATTGATTATTTGTTGTCTTTTATAAAAGATCAGTCTTGTTGACCTGATTGGATGCGTACATAAATTATTAAAGGATGATAGTTTTGATTATTAGCACATGCACGAGACTCAGGCTAAAAATTAGCTACACATGCATTTCTTTGGTACATATGGCTAATCTAGTATGTGTCATGAGTTTCTCTTGACTTAATTTTGATCGATAATGTCGGTTAATTGTTGGTGAATGTGTGAACTATAAGCCTTTCCTTTGTACCATAAGATAAATTTAACTTTCGGGACAAAGTTTCAAGGGTGGGTGTATAACAACCCTAGTTGAATATATCCTTAGGGATTATTAAGTAAAAATTTATTAGGTAACTAATTCTAACATGTTATTAACTAAACAAAGATTGGTATAATGGATATTAATTAAATATTTATTAATTAATTAATTGTTATAATTTTGATTAATTAATTAATTGTTATAATTTTGATTTCATCATTAATTAATTATCTATTACATCCAATGACATGCCATGCTATTAAATCTCTAAGAGGGTTAATAAATCTCTAATTGCTTCTAATTAAAAGGATTTCACGATGAGAGGATAAGAAGCATCAAATGTAAGGATAAGAAACATTAATAATCATAAGACAAATGAATGTAAGGATAAGGAAAGGGGAGGAGAAAAGGGGGCTCTGAAGGAGGATATGAGGGGAGGAGGCTTACGGAAGGGGGATGATTATTTTTGGAGGGTTCTCTTGGATTTGCTGGTTCAAAGTTTGAGTTCTGTAGTCGGGGAAGGATCATTACGGGGGGCACCGGTTTGCTGGGGGTTTTGGGCACGGGGGCCAGGATATCCATATGGTATCCTGGAGCTAGGAAGTTGTCCTAGCTGGCAGGGAGGAAACACGGTTTGGGCAGAGTTGATCAACGCATCAAGATGGGCAAGGCAACAACAGGAATGTCAACAAGACAAGCATAAGTTTAGCATCAGACCAAGGTATTTTAATTTACATATTTGTTTTATGCATTTAAGGAATATGAAGTGTTATAAGGTTGTCCGTAAGCTATTATGTTCAGCTCAATAAATTTTATATATGATGGTTTTGGTTATATGTTGATTATGAAGTAAAATAAATGTTAGGTTAGCATTCCTTAAAATAAATTCTTTTGGGTTTTATAAGGCTTTGTGGAGCCGAACCATACACTACTCATTGAAAAGTTTCCCTCTCTTATCGCAAATGCTTCAGAAAAAGGATTTCGACCCTTCGTCTTCATCGAGAACATCGAATACAATCCTCTCCCTCTTGCCAACTTTGATCAGGTGAACGTAGCCCACTTTCACCTTGAGGATTATATTGTCCCCCTCCCAACTCAGATCCCTTCTTGTTGCATTCATCAACCAATATCCTTACATTTCCAATGACTAAACTCTCCACGCATATCTAGACAGTTGGTCAATAATTTCCTATCTCACATTATTCTGTTTAGATCATAGTCATAATCAAGTTTTAGTGTTCCTAGTGGCTTTCTTCGTGCACATGGTACTAACTTGTTTGTTTTGTGTTTCTTGATGTTACAAATAAATCTTCATTGTGGAAGCCTCACCTAGCATCATATGGGTTAATCACAACACCTACAAGTCTTGCGTTGGTTCTTAAATGCACTTTGGGAGAAATTTGGTCCTTTCAGCTCCTAAACAGTGCTAAGCGCAATGGACGCCAGTTGGGAGTTTTGGTGGATTTATAACTTTTTGCTATTAATATATTACCTTGGTCTCAATGGGTGGATCAGGAGCCTGTACATCACAAATGACCCAACAATTGACGAAATTAAATTTGGGTGAAGCAACAAAGAATGAGAGACCCTAACTTGGAGAGTTGTCCTTAGAGTTTTCATGTACTATTGTTGAAACTGTTAATACGAAGAAGCCCTCAGGGCCAAATTTTGTGTGAGAGAAGAAATTGCATGTGTGGTTGTTTTTGCTGCGAACTATTTCAAGCAAGATGATTGTTGTTCACCTGGGTTGTAAGAGCATGCTTGTTTATGGACTATTCTAATGCAATATATGTCTTCTTGCAATTTTGTCATTCTTTCTTATATTACATGTCCTTAGCGAATGAGTTGCTAATGTATGTGATATAGTGACTTAGACTATTATGGTTATATATTCATGTGCATGTGTTATCTAACCTTATTTCTTTATTTCAGCTATATGGGTGAAGCTATTGGTAGATTTAGTTTCATGCCATAGCTCATTCACTTACGTTAATTCACTCCTAGATAGGATAGGGTAGAATAGAATTAGATTAGGTATGCATTTAGATAGTCTTCATATACATCTTTTGTTTGCACAATCACCCATCACTCACCCTCATTGGTGGACCAAGACGTAACCGGTAGAACCAAACCAACAATGGTTGTTGGGCCAGAATCTAGATGGGTTCGTTCCCCCATGGGTTCCCTATTCCAAACGGTGAGAGGTCTAATTGGGACTTCTTATCGAGAATAACCCCTTATTGTTGTCAAGTGAATTTAGACCCGCCAACATGTCATTAGAGAAGTGTACAAAAATATTGGTGTTGGCTTGCTGCTAGGTAAACCAGACCAACAACCATGCATCAAATTGTCTGACATAATATGAAAATGTTTTCTTTTAAAACTAAAAGACTGGACATAACTGAAATTAGTGTTAGTTACCGTATCAAAAACAAAAATCTATCTGCTTATTTTTCCTATTTTGACAGAGATGAGGTGGGATGAAATCCCAAGACCTCCTAGACTAAACAACATAATGAAAAAACTAGAGATCATTAGGATTGGGTAGAGGGTTGGCCCTCATCTAGAGGCACCTAGGCTTGAGGTAGAGTGACATGTGAGAGGTATATTCTTGCCATATGTTTGGCCATGAGGTTCAATTTGTAGTCATGGAGTTGAAGTTGACCTTGTATTTCATCAAGCTCGAGTCGAATACTATGGGGAGTAGAGATAAAATAATTGGGCAATGAGTCAAATAAGGAGTTGGAGGTGTCGTCATAATGGATGTAGATGAGACAAGTAAATGGAGTTAAATTCGAATGTGTTCCCATAATGGAAATTCGGATGAGAAGCACGTACCGGTCAAGAGCGAGGTACCAAGGATGAATCATAACCAAAGCATTAGCAAGATGGCCACGGTGAGCCTTGATCCAAGCTCTATACATCTTTATGGTGTGATTATTCTCCATTATGTGAAGTGGCATTGGTTTGAAGTGGGTGGAAGACATTGGTGAGCGGGGGGGACATGTGGCAGCCTGCCTCTGGTGGCGGCCCCATGGATGATCTCTTCCTTGTCACCCGATATGGGGAAATGATTAAAATAAGTTTAAGCAATCCAAGAAATAAATAAATGCAAGAAATAAAAGGAGTATCATATAGGATGAAGGAAGGGGGATCATATTACAAATATGTAGTATTCCAAAATTGTAACCTTGTTTATGTTGTAACATTTTTCCTTAATACATACTCTGAGTTTAATTCATTTTTGCAAAAATAAATTCTTCAATTCAATATATGTCTATTTTTCCAAAAATTTAATTAATTTTTTTTTTATAAATCTTCAAAGTAAAATAATATAATTATAATTATTAATTTAATATATGTTTTAGTTATTTAACATTAATAAATCAAAATATTTAAAAAAATATTAAATTCCTACACGTTATAATATTATAAAAAAAATAGAACAGACCCTTCCTCCATTCTTTCAAAAATTAAAGTCAAAATCCATGCCTCTAAATTTGATACTTCTTTTGACTTTTATCCACTATTGTAACTTCACCTCATGTGGCTCGTGGTTCCAAAAAAGGCTTTTGGATTGACCGTTCCATTATTATAACACACAATTTTGTTGTAAGCCGTGTGCAAGCCGACTTCCCTGACCCACGGATAAGTGTATATGTATATTTAAAAGAACAAATCAGAGACAAATATCTCACGTCCAAG
>SNQJ01S0020417.1:0-20640 GCA_010110895.2 Picea sitchensis
TAATCAATGTAGAGTCACCAGGTCTCATATTTCTTCCGTGTCAATACAATCAGGCTTCCACAAGGGGAGGAGTTGGGTCTGATGTGCCCCTTTTGAAAAATATCTTGGATCTAAAGCTTGATTTCATCATTTTCCATCGACAAGAGGTGATAGACTGGTTCATTAGGAAGAGGTGCACTGGGTTTAGATCAATTGGATGCTTGACTTGGTAGTGCATCGGTACCCCGGTGGGTGAAGAGAAGATGTCTTTGTATGCCTCCACAATCCTGTCCACTTTCTTGTGCTGCAAAGAGAGGCTCTGTGTAGATGTCACATATGTGGTGGTGATCTTTTTCTTACTGTGAGTATGGATCACAAAGAATATGAACTTCCAACTCTGTGAAATGACCTTACTTCATTTCTTAGTAGAGATTAAAGAAATAGCGGTAGGCGACACTACCTCTGGTATCCTGTACAGTTGTCTACCCAAAGTAATAATAACATTGTTGGGTATAGACTCATACACAACATGTCACTTCCGAAAATATGGATTTCCTAAAATAACATCACAAACTTAAAGGGGAGAAGGAGCACACAATACCTCATCTTTGAAGGGCTTGATTTCATAGGGAAGACGACACTGTTGGCTGACATGGAGATCTCTTCCTTGGTGAAGCCAGTTGATGGTGTAGGGATGTGGGTGTGATGTCATCGACAGGTCCAACCATTTGATGACCTCTACTGAGATCAAGTTCTTGTAACTTTTTCTATCGATAATGAAATGAAGTGGATCCCCCTTTACCCATATCTATGAGTTAAATAGGCATTCCCCTTCCTATGGTTCTTCTGGTTTGCTTGGATGTACTTTGGTTGTAGCGACAATGATGTTGGTTTCAACATTGATAATCCACTTCCCTCCTTCTGGATTTGATTCAGATTCAAAATATGCCTTTGACTTGGAAGCTTTCATCTCAGCCACCAATGACTTCTTGGAGCGACATTCTTCAATGTTGTGCCAAGGGATTTTATGGTATTCACACCACTTTCCCGTGTCCTTCTTTGACTTCTCATTACCCTTATTGGGTTGTGTATTAGAATGGTTGTCCTGAGAGTGGCCATATTTACTTTGTCCCTTGTTTTGTGGGTTGGGGCCTCCTTTTCCCTGCTTTGGCTGTGAGGTGTTTGCAGATCCAAACTCTCGCCCCTTCTGCTTAAATTTCTCCTCAATCTTTACAACATATCTATAAGACACACCTAATGATGTGATGTCCAAAAAATCTATTTCTGTTTGAATGTCTCTATGAATACAACCACGGTATTTTAGAACCATATGTCATTCAAATTATTTGATACCCAATTTTGTGCGCAGGGTATGGAAAATACTGGTGAAATATGGTATTGTCTAGTCCCTTTCATGACGCAGTGTAGTCTATCTTGTGTACTGGTCCTCATAGATTCCAACAACGTAGTACTGTTCTTCAATGGAATCCATGAAGGAATCCCATTTGGGAGAGACAACAAATATTATATATTCCTCTATGGCCCTTTGCTCAGAGTAAGTATCCCACCAGTTCTTAACATGGTGGACAACCTTGAGGAGTGCAAAAGTAATTTTTCCCTATCGAAAAAATTATGGACTGAAAAATACCCTTCGAGAAAATTCAACCATTTATCTATATCATCCACATCTATCGGTCCTTCAAATAATGGAATATCAAAATTTACTTGTACCTTGAAGGGGATTGCATGGACGCTTTATGAAGATGTGTCTCCTGTGGGAAACCACTGAAGGATCTGTGAAAAGTTGTCCATCATTTTATTCCTTTGTCATGCAAGGGATTCCTCGAGCAACAATTTAAAAGGATCTCCTACTCCATCATATTTATTCTCATCCCCCATGAGTTTTTTCTAGGCTTGGTGTGGTCAATCTTGCAAAGGATCGACTGGTTCGAGTCCCAACTTCTTTTACCCAGATCTTGTCGGGGACATGCATGAAGAAAAATAAATGAAGAGCAGTTCGCTCTGATACCATTGATCCATATTTATGAGCGGAATGAAATGAATAATAGAATGAATACAATAACACAGAGATATAGAGAACAACAACATATTTCCGGTGAATAATAACTTCTATTAAATAAATAAAATAGGTTGAAACTGTAAAACTGCAAAACTGAAAACAAATTGCTCGAATGGTGGTAGCTATATCTAAGAAGAGATGTGGTTTTTGTGTGCATTCTTCTGAGAATAATTATTACAATGAGGCTCTAGAGGCCTTTCTAACATTACTCATGAATGAAAAAACCATAGACATCAAAAAACCTAACCCTAGGAGTTGAAACACCAAAAGTTATGTGAGCTTTGATGGGTAAGTTGGTACCTCAACCTCCCAGAGTCATAATTTTTGCATACGACATATGTTTTAGGCATGTGATAGCCTACTAGAAAGGTATTTTCGAGACTTAAACGTTATGCCATCGAACTTTGACTCTATCTACATTTTGACTGTGGCATGCCAAAAAAACACTGTTTAGGGCCCCAAAATGGCCCTGGAAGTACAAAAAGATGTACAGATAGAAAAAATTCCAAAATAAGCTAGTTGGAATAGGTGGGTCGCCACCAATATCCACCTAGATGTTGTGTAGGGATTCAGGATAGCCCCAGAAGTGCATAACCCATAATTACAAAGAAATGTCATCATTATAGAGAAATGTGTTGAACTAAAAACTGTCAAGAGGAGCCAATTGGAATAGGTGGGTGTCCACCAATATCCACCTGGATCAATTGCGGGATCGACCAACTATGAATCTAAAGTTTTAACCTTCTTTATATTAGTGATCATGGGTATGGATGTAGGTTTCCATTCCTCCATCCAAAACCTCTTCAGGATCTGAATTCCATACTTACCCTGCCCAAGGAAAATCTCCCATGGTCTCTGCCAAACCTCCAATCCCAATAATTAATGCATCATACTGGTGTCCTTCATATTGTACTCAACTTCCATGTCTTCTTTTCACCCTGCAATGAGCTTCTTTGTACTTTAAAAAAAAAAATCATTTACATACAACACCAATATGAGTATATCAATATGAACAAATATGTAATATAAGTTAAAATATTCTTTTCTTTCAGTGAATCCCATACTTTGTAAGTATCCATCAATCTTGGAATACCATTCTCTCGATGCTTGCTTGAGTCCACACAAGGATTTCTTAATCCTACACACATGGGACTCCTTCCCACTTACCTCAAATCCCTGAGCCTACTCTATGTACACTTCTTTCTCAATGATCCCATTAACAAAAGTTGTATTCATATCCATATGATGTATCCTCCATCCCATAAATGAAACTAAGGACATAAATTATATAATGGAAGTGTACCTAGCGACTGGAGAAAATTTCTCCTCGTATTCCATTCCCTCTCTATGGGAGAACCCTCTCTCCCTAAAATTCTCCTTAAAATTATTGATGCTTCTATTTGTTCCATGATTGACCTTGTAGAGCCACTTGGAACTCACAAATGACTTCCCCTACGGTCTTGTCACTATGTCCCAAACATAATTATTCATAATGGAGGTGTAGTCCTCCACCATGGAATCCCACCATACCTTTTGGTTTGCTACCTCTTGAAAAATGGAAGGTTCATAATCTAGAATATTTCTCATCAATGTCATATAGTCTGGAGACTTCTTCAAAGGTTTTCTCTTTTTGAATTTTCTCCTATATGTCTCAACATGATCCTAAGCATCCCTTAATATATAAGAAAATGATTGAGGTCTCTTAAAAAAAGTGGAAGGGGATCCTATCTCCCCCTCTTCACCTAAAGGCTATTGTTCTACATTGTAAATCATTGGTGACGCTAACTCAACCTTCAAATCTTCCTTCTCCTCATCCTCTACCATTGGATTAGGCTCATGAGACTTCCTGGATGGAAATTCTTCCTTTAACTTCACATCCTTTCTTACTATTGGCTTCCTCTGCTATGGAATATAAAACCTATAAGCCTTTGAAGCCTCATTGTAATCCACAAACAAACCCTTCCTGCTGGAGGGATCCAACTTGGTCCTCTTCTCTACCAGTACATGGATACAAACTAGGAAACCAAAGACACGAAAATGTCTCACCTCTTGCTTCACACTAGTGAATGATTCCTCTGGTGTCTTTTCCTCCAAGATCTTGTGAGGACAATGGTTTTGGATGTATATTGTTGTGTTAAATTCCTCTGCCAAAAGAAACATGGCAAAGTACTGGGCATGTATCATGGCCTTAGAAACCTCTATGATGGATCAATTCTTCCACTCTGCAACCCCTATTATGGATCGATTATTTTTCTCTGCAACCCAATTATTTTGTGGGTTATATAGAGTTATCATCTCCCTCTTGATTCCTTCCTCCTTGTAGAAACCATCAAACTCCTTGGAGGCATACTCTCCCCCATTGTTCGATCTCAAGACTTTGACCTTCTTCCCTGTCTGGTTTTCAACTAGATATTTGAACTCTTAAAACCTTCTAAATAAATCATCCTTGGTATTTAAGAAGTATATCCAATTCTTGTCAGAGAAATCATCAATAAAGGAAACATAATACATGCTTCCTCTCATTGACGCTACTAAAATTAGTGTAAAAACATTCGAATGTACTAGGTCTAGTATCCTACTTGGGAAAGTACCCTTGGAATTCTTTCTAAGCATGCACCCTTTGCATACACCATTATGTTCAATACTAAATTTTGGAAGACCTATGAATATCTCCCTCAGAATAGGAAACACCTAGTGATGAAAGGGCCCCATACTCTTATGCCACTACTCACACACGTTGTCACTGTTATGCACCAGGTATCAAACAGGTTCACCCTACAAACTATACACATTAACTTCTCTAACCCCTATTACTTAAGTTGTATCTAGGATAGATTCCTTCTGTTTGATGATGACTTGTTGGTTCTTGAACTCCACTACAAATCCCTTATCCTCCATAACTAAAACTAAAAGAAATTTTTTCCTGATACCTAGTACAAACAAGACATCGTCAAAATCTAAAGAATTATCTAACTTGAGCTAGAAGGGAATAGTACCAACTCCTACTACTAGGTACTTGGCACCATCAACAATCTCAATCTGTACTCTGAAGTCCTACTTCTTCGGAATAGAAAACAACTATTGGGATGATGTCATATAACGAGATGCCCCAATGTCCACATACCAGACATTCCTCAAAATCATGCTAGTAGAAAGACAAGATAATAATGAGAAATCCTTGTCAAACTTGGAAAAAAACTAGTTCATATGAGTTTCTACAAACACTACTACCTACTTATACTATTGCTTCCCTTTACCCTTCTTCTTATCTAGACACTATGAAGAATAATGGCCATGCTTATGACAACTGAATCACTTCGTTTTACTCAAGTCCTTCTTTCCTAGTTGTGAGGTTGACTCCTCACTCTTTCCCTTACCCTTATTGGGTCCTTTACCTCTACCCGTATTTGACTGACCAAATAGAACTAGGTTCTCATCACCATCCTTCTTATCGACCTTTGAATCCATCCGAGTATCCTCTTGGATATAGTCATCCCAAAGCCTCTCAACGTGAGGAAGGTTCTCCTGAGCGCAAATACCTTTGAAAAATGGTTCCCATGAATTTGGGAATACATTTAGTGCCATGTTCACTAGCTATGCACCTGCAACCTTCTTCCCAATTGTTACAAGTTGATCACGAATCCGTTAGACCCTCATAAGCTAATTTGTGACTATGTTTGATCTGGTCATCACTATGCATTTGAGTTTGTTCCACAATATCATCTTCCTATTTATGTTCTCACTCCAGAAGAGACTTACTAGGGAATCAAAAATATCCTTTGTTGTCTTCTTCTAGATATATGAGGGATCCGATGATCCTTTTTGGCATCCAAGATCATATTGTTGGACTTCACTTCCCTCTTTTTTTGAGCTACCAACCATTGTGAATCTTTAGGCAAAGTAGAAACATCCTTAACAATATCCCAGAGATCATTCTCTTCTAGTAAGAGTGGCACCCTCACCTTCCATGATGAGAAATTTGAGGCACCATCCAATCTATCCTCAAACCTAAGGTTAGTTGATGCCATCTCCCAGATCTACTTCACAAACTCCCAAATTGGAAAACAAAACTTTGAAACCCTCTCATTTTTGGTCCTTCTTCCCTACATTTGATTTATCATTTCAAATCCTAGAGAATCTCAATTAGAGAAATATGCTCTGACACCATGTGAAAATCCAAATCCCTAGGCAATTAAACTCCTTATGATCTCAATCAAACAAGTATATTTATGAATTTAATTAATGCATAAATAAATTTTAGACCATAGCATTAATTACACAATAGCTGGAAATCAAATAGTTGAAACAAATAAATCAATTTCACACATACACAGGTAATTACTCCTTCAAAACTAGATTTTCATTGCTTCGAAAAAATTACTAGGAAATGATCTGTAAGTTGTCGTGGATATTCCACTGGAACATCTCACCAAAAAAGATCTTATAATATCCTGAAATCTTAGACTATGCAGGCTAATTTTCCTTAGATCCCAGATTAATTAATTACTAGCTTTGCTTGAATTTATGAAAATAACTGAATACAAAAATGAAAGAACATGAAAAAATATACACACCATCCACACAATTGAAGACAATATGTATCCTATGAATCCCATTATGGGAGAAAACACATATATAAAGTAAGGCTTATGTTTTTCTCTCTTTTCTTCAATTATGAAAAGCATGTACAAAAGAAAGAGGCACTCACTATGGAGTTTCTTTTGACACTGTGGCCATAACGATTGCTATAGAATATCCTACCTCCTCTATTATTCTCTCAAAATACCACTTCTTTTCTCAACTATGGAACAAATAAAATACAAAACAACATAACCCTTTCTCCTCCTAGTGGCCCAATATTTAACATAGCTTGATAACCATCTAGGGTTAGGGTTTTCACTTCCTCAAACCTCATTCAGTGATCAGTCTTGGAGTACCTTCTAGAATATTCTTGAAATTACACATTTGGCTAGCCCCATATGTGTGAGTAATGGGGGCTGATGTGGCTTCCACTCGCACCATGGTGGTCAATAAGGTAGATCAATTTGTGGGAGGAATAACGTTTGCATACGAGCTCCAATTGAGGTGTTTGACAAACAATTGGAAAGGTCTAGTAGTGTAGAACATAATGAATGTGTGTGAAAAATTTTTGAACAATAGAACCACCAAAAATTCCATTTAATGCCTCAAAATGGCCCCAGAAGGTTCCAAAACCCAATTTTCCAAGCTGGGACCTCCCACTAAAATGGCCCTGCAAGATGATTCCTCCAATTTTTTCCACCCATAAAATATTGATATTGATGAAAAATTGTATGATGATCCAATCCAAATTAGGAAACCTCCACAATCTTTTTAAAACCAACAACTGCACAATTATCAAAATCACCCCGAGAGGTATAGCCTGCTGGAAAAATATAGAAATAATAGAAAACAATTGTACGGTTGCATGATATCCTGTACGACCTATATGTACCACTATACAAACTTGTTTATATGACTGTAAACATCCATACTATACTCTACAAAACTGTGCAAACTATTGTCTCGAACTATGTGCTTCCCGGACACACCTCTTCCCTAGCTATCTTCTCTCTCTCTCAGTTGCTCAACCTGCTCAATTGTTCATGTGTATTTGAACTCTCTATATTGACCAGTCTTTATAGTTTTCGTTGAGACCAAAGCCCTAATCTATTTATGAGATTACTCCTAGTCTAAGTCATGCATGCATAAAATACACTTTTTATACTCAACTACTAAAAATAAGACTTTCAATTTTTAACTAAAGTGAATTACAAAATAGAATTTGCTTTTCGAAAATTGAATCACTTTTCAAAAATTAATTTTCGAAAATATCTTGAACACTTCTTGCACGTTCACAGGAAACTTGTGCAGAATTTCTTGTCCAAGCTATAATTCTCAATATCTCCACCATATCAAATTTTTCATTGTGCATATGTCCTTAAACTCTTTCATTCTTTTTTTCCTTCAATTTTGCATGGTTAAACTTTAATGACATTTAAAAGATTAAAAAAAGCGCTTTTAAACTTAATTAAATTAACTTTCCTTTCTCACCCACTCAACCTTCACTAACTTTTCTCGCTCTTTGGTGAGGCAACACGTACTCCTCTAATACTAATACTCCTTAGAAACAACCTTCAACGAGTTCATTTCCACTAGTTGTATCAATGTCACACCATGTAGGAATTATGTTTCACACAATGGTGAATGGTGGGGAGAAAAAATAAGAAGTTATTTTTCATTAATACTCTAGAGACAATGTATCTTTTTTTGTTGTTGCTCTACGAGTATAAAAATCCTATGAATGAAAATATAACCTTCAAAGGGGGAAAGCTTACCATATATCAAAATCACATGAGTATTTTCCTAAAAAAATCCTTCAAATGGAGGCATGCATATTTAATAAGAAGAAAATGAGAACCATGTTAAAAATAAGTCATCTCGAGGATGTAAGTGGACTGAAAAAGCACTAAGCAAAAAAATTTGAAAGTAGCGTCTTAAAGAGGTAAGTTGGTATACCTTAAGATGATAATTGAATGGGATATTTTTCAATGTTAAGTGTGGTATATGTAGATCATAATGTAATGAATTCATATTCTCTTTCATGTTCATAATGCTTGCATTCACATAAATATTAATTAAAAAATACAACATGATACCACAAGTACAACAAAATTTGAAGGCCCTGTTATCCCCCTTTTCTATGGATAACTAAGGAGATGATGTCTTTAGGCCCTCAGGTTGCAAACATGGAGTACCAAGAGGTATATGATAAGGCATGGGCCCCTATCATACCACACATCACCATCCAATTGATGGAAACAACATCCACCACACCCATCTTGGACCACAGAGGAAAATAGGTCTTGCTTCATGAGGTAACAAGTTTGGTATCATGGTAAGTTTCATTTTAATATTTGAATCATTTAAACATGTCACAAAGGATCATTTCTTGATTTTTAAAACATTTTCTTGGAAATTATGCTTTTTGCCCTATTTCACCTTGGTGAATTTCATGGTTTCCTAGTAAGTGGCCACCCTCAGGGAAAGGGTTGATACTGGGGGTTTCCTTGAAGGGTCATCGTACCATTCCCACCCATACTTTCCACCTTCCATCATTTCTTCCCCTCCATTTCCCCATATTTTAGGTTTTCGGGCTTATTGACCCAAGAAGGGAATGTACCTCATTTCATGGGAAGAAGGGGCCACTAGATCCTGAGGTGCTTTGGAAAAAACATCATGAAATAAAATCTCTCCCTGGGGTCCTGAGAGAAATGAAACGCTCCTCTAAAAAAAAGTGAGGGACCCATAAAATAAATAATCAATTAATTAATGTTGATTTCTAAGGTAGAGCGTTTGTGGGCTATGCATTTCCTTTTTGGTGCCCCTTATTGTCTTGAACTTGGAAAAGAATGCAAAGCAAGGTAGAGAATATGTGGGATATGAATTTCCTTTATATTTCCCCTTATTGTATTCAACTTGGAAACAAATGAAAAATAAATGGATAATAAAGGGCTTGGAAAAATATGCTTTAAAAACAAAAAGAGGAAAAGTATGTGGTTAGTCCTCAACAAAGGGACCCATAAATGAAACAATATGAGCCCTTGTATGTCATAAAAATCCATACCTACAACTCTAACCTCATTCACCTCACATTCATTACATAAACTATAAAGGATTCTCCTTGAGAACATCCCCTACTTAAGGAATTGGTTCACCCAATAGGGCATTATGACACCCCTCCCATATCTAAATTTGGAAAAATGTATAAGGTATTTGGGAATTTATTTATTTTGAAAAAGGGGGTCTAATGCACATGTTTGGGTGGTTCTTTTATTATATATGGATTAATTGTCATTATACTTGTGACTTGTGGACCCTTGGAGGGTGTAATTGTTCGTCTTTGTAAGTCATTAACAAGTGAAATCTTGATCATGAAGGCACAAGGTCACTTGGACCTTCATTGGGGTATGAATCCCATAGGTTGGATGATGCATCCCCTCTCTTTGGACACATGGGAATAGGAAAATTTCCTTTGTAGGTACTTAGATACCATGAGGAGATCAAACTCTATCCTCTTGCACCCAAACGTTGGCCTTTAGAGGCCTAAAAAATCACACTTGATTCCCTAGACGTCACATGGACTAGGTTTGATGGGGTTTGTCATGGTTGATGGTGATGGTCATGCTTTGATGGAAAGACACTTGGAACTTTATAGATCACTTGGTGGAATGATTTATGGCCTTTGGAGGCCCAACTTTCTTCATCAAAGGCTCAACACCACTCCTAGATCCCCTATGTTACCCTTTAGGGCATGACATCACCCCTAAAAGGGGATTTTCTTTTTGTAAATTTGAATTTTAAGATGTAAAGGGAAAATAGGGATGTATCCCTCTCTAATTTGATGTTGAATTTTCAAAAAGTGGACAAAAGGGTTTTAGGTGACCTCATATAAATAGAGGCCACCCCTTTGTCATTTGGATCATAACTCACTTGAGGATTTCATTCCTCTTAGCTGAAATTTTCGCCCTACTTTGGAAATTTTCTACATTGGAATTTTGGTGCAATTGGTTTATGTATCTTCTTCTCTTGTGGATCAATTCTATGCACTATCTCTTGGAGGTATTCCTTCACAAGTTTTGGTGATTTATCTTGTGAAAACGAGGTTTTATGCATGCTATATTTTGGAAGAAATAATATTTTCTGCAATTTGTATGTTATATTGTTAGTTTCATTGTTATTTTGTCTAAACCCTTGGAGAAGTATAAGGGCATACACCCTTCGTAAATATACTCCATCTCTTTTTATTTAAATCTCATCTTATAGTATTGCTACCGGAAGTAAAAGGGATTACACCCCAGTAGAGTTTTATCCTTGTTAGGGTTTTCTTTCTCTATGAAGTTAAAGGGATAACACCCCTAGAGAAGTAATAAAACCTAACCTTACACAAGTGACTCCATCACCCAATTGAAAATTACACTAATATATTGCACGAGAGATTGTATATTCATGCATTGGTAAACATGCATATTGATGTTTTGAATTATTCAAGTGGCTATTTATTTTCCGCATGCTAAAAGCTTTCTAATTCCCTAAGGGAATCTTGTTTTGGCCAATATTACCTACTATTGTAATAAATTTTATGCTACATCCATTAGGGCTGAAACAATCTACTCTTTTCATTTACTTGCACTCTTTTCTACAGCTGAAAATTGCAAGTAAATAGTGCTAATTAATCTATGTGTTAAGGGATTTTGTTTGAGTGCTTTACTCATGATTTTCTGTGGCTATAACTTACTGTTGTAGAAAATGTTTGATATAGACACAAGACTACCCTAATAAATTTCTGATAACATCTTTTCTCATCCGTATGTTGCCATCAAAAGTTGGTTTTAAGTATTGGAATATTATCTACATGTTTTGGCTTAATTATCCAATAATCATTTGAAGACTTTGATGGTCAATTGTGAAACTATTATAACTTACTCCTTGCTTATATAAATATGATATATTTTGTAGTTCTGGTGCAACAAGATTATATTTTGTATTCCCCTTATGTTTTGAGGCTTATATTGCAATATATCGTCTTGTTTTGGTGTTCTAACATTGTTTTGCAGGAATATAACTTTGGAAATCATATTTCACCTTCCAAGACCTTTGTTCCAGGCCTAAAATCATTTTCTTGACCATGACCATAGGGGTTTTGAATTTCCCATTAACAAAGGGAAAGAAAAGGTATATCTAATGGACATTGCAAACCCTATACTCAATCTTGAAAAACAAAGAAAATAAAGGAATAAATTTTTCTACATACCTAAGAATATGGATGTGGTATATTTTAGTAAATCCCCACTCCACAAATGTTCGATTGATGGAAATTAAAACTACAAATTTCCCCTTGTTTTCTTGATGGAAAAAGGTCATAGTATCCTTAGAGTTCAACCCCCTTAGTGAATTTTGAAAAATGAGGGTAAAAAAACCCAAAGAGTTGTTTTAAGGAAAGTTAGACTGCAATAGGGAAATAATTTCCATCACCTCACGATAATTTCAAAACCCTCAAATTATCGTGATAAATATAGGTGATAATATTTCCACTTTGTATTAAATGGAAATACTATTGGGATAATGACGCTAGTATTGCAATAACTATAACACTCGTACAAAGTCCCAACCACAAAATGCAACCTCAAGGGAACTAAGAGGGAGGCCATTGTCACCTCACCAACCATCTTCTACACTTTAGGTTGGCTCTTCTCCAACCAAGGGGAGATTCCCTAAAGTAGCATTGCTAAAGTTTAGGATGTGATGGATAAAGGTGAAATAAAGGGTATATTCAACCAAACAAGTGTTGTAGAGTGGAAAAATTAGAGTATGATGGTAGATCAAGCCAAGTGCCTATCCATTGGGCATGGAGTCTGTTACCCCCAATATTGCATGAGAGGTAAAATTGATTTTTTGCAGGTTGGTGTGATCATCCTAGCCTTCCAAAGGTTGGGATATTGGTGGAGGTTTCTTCAATGGTACATCATATTCTTCATGGCCCAACATCATGGTGATCACCTAGTTATGTCCTAGTAACTTTGACTTTGTGTTGCATGGTTAGATCATGAGTATCCTCTAATGTGGTGATGTACTTACATAGTTTCATTCATGTTCCATGTCATTTCCATAATTTCACCTAGGATTGCTTTTTTCTTCAAGCATATTATCACTTTTTCCTAGTTAAAATCCACTTCACACATACATTTTCATCACACTTCACCATTTTTCATAGGTAGTTTGTGTATCACACCATATCTCTACCTTATACCTAGGTAAAATCCATAATCATCTTTACTTTTCACTTCATCCCATCTCCTAGAAGGAACATGGTACATTTAGATTTTAATTCCCTAATTTTTATACCTTATTAACCCCTCAATTCTCATATTTCCACTTTTACAGTGTGAACACACCTAACTGGTTTAGGATATTTTATTTAAATCCTAAACATTAGGTTGAGTTTATAAGTGTTGGCCTATTAGTACTTTAATTTTCTAATTATTAATTAAGGCATTTTCTCTAAGTTTCACTCGCTAATTTATCACTAGGAGTTATAACTTAAAGTCTATGTGGTACACATGAGACTAGACACCCCCCCTTTGGCACATTTTTTGAGGAAACACGCAAAAAATCTAGTTCTCCCTAACCTCATATTAGACTTGTTTACGCATGCTAGCTCATTCATGCTTCGTCCTTATCCTTTGGCACAATATTTGAGGAGGTAGTTGAGCCTTGAGTTGACTAGGGAGGCTAATTACTCATGCACCCTAAGGTTTTAACCCTCCACCTCATCCACCTTATCCACTCATGCACACGTCCCTAAGTGGTTCACTCCACTATGAGGACATTTCTACTCCTTTTATAACCTTGTTCACACCATGCACACATTTTAAGTGATTAGTGGTGGTTTGACTTGGTCAAAGGAGGTCCACTTGCACATATTTCAAGGAGATAATACATATCTAACATGGACCCATTTGTACAAGTACCTAGGGTGCACTCTCAATGGAGGTTATTTCATCGTTGACTTGGTAAAAGGTGGTTATAAATGAAAAATAATCAAGGGTTCCATCTCTCACTCCACGGCCACATGCATGCATGAATGAATATTTTATTATGATGTTTCTAATGTGGACAAAAGGCACTTTTCTCAAGGGAGCACTTGTTAAAGAGATATTCCAATGCTTTATTCTATTCAAAGTTTTCCACAAAGAACAATAACCAAGGGTGAAATTGTTTAAAGAATTATTTTATGTTTTCCCTTGGTAAAATTTTTTTATAGAAGAAGCACTCAAGCATTACAATTGGCACTTGCACATTTATTTGGGGAGCACCCTCTTCATGGATCCTTACATATGGCATACTCACTCATACCTTGGAGATCCTCCCTAATTCATTGACCAAGTATTTTGTTATTTATTTTAAGGTGGTTATTTTGGGAGAGAGCCCTCATCATGAGGCTTGTACACTTGGCATTCATTCACACATTTGGGAAAGTGCATTACATCATTGATTAGGAAATTTCTCTTATTTTGTTGAGGTATTTATTTCTTGGAGAGTTCCTTGTACATGGATGAGATAAGTGTCTCTATCAAGGCACCTTTCATGAGATATAAAGTTGAGGAAAATGACACGTGGAAGTCCAGTCATCTAGAAAATTGTATCTAAGTGTTTTCTATGGGACGTTTTAGCTAATTCACCCATTTAGGTTGTTATTGTAAATATTTTTGGTATTTTCCTTGGAGAACCTCATAAAAAAAATAACATTTTATTGTAGATGAGAGTTGAGCTAAAACCTATATAAATGTTTGCTCTCTCCATTTATAGTTGGGAATTCTGGAGTGAAAGAACATGTGAGAAAGCTAGCTACAATATTTTGGAGAATGAGGTAAACTATTTGTGTAAGTTATGGTTTCATATTTGTACAATTTCTATTTGTGTGGCTACATGTTCTAGGCACACCATTGGAGGTTTTCTTTGCAAGTATATGGATGAATAATACAAAGCAAAGGACAAATAAAGGTATATTCATCTAATTGGAAAGGGATAGGGTAATGGTTTCATCCCTCTTATCTCCCTTTTGTGTCATCTACCTTCAAGATAAAACAAAATCTATTCCACATCAATTAATTAGATAGATTTTTGGATAATCTTTGGTAGGGGCCACCCTTGAAGATTGTCTTACCTTATCTACCATTACATTTGTAAATCAAACAACCAAATTGGGGGTTAAGTTATTCACATCAATTGGTTGTTTGTTGTACCCTAATTAATTTTTGGAAACAAGTTAAGGTGGTTATAGGGAATGTCAATTGGATTCTTATAGCCTTTGATTTGCTGTAAAATTCCCTCTGAAATTTCTATATGACTCCATTCCCCAAACAAGTAAGGAACTAGTCTCCCTTTTGTCCACCATTCCCCAACATCACATTTCATTCCATTTTTTCATTTGTTTTTCATTGTTTCTAAGATTTCTCATACTCCCATTTCATACTACATACAAATTAAGATTAGTAACTTGTAGGGAATCCCCCCTTGGTTAGAATTCCATTTACCCTATCATAAAGTGCAGAGAAGAATTGGTGAGGTGACAATGGCCAACCTCCTAGTTCCACAAGTCTTCGCCTAGGTTCTTGGAATTTACATTTTTTTATGACAGATTGTGTGGTAAATATTTTGTGTCATTGTCAAGGATAAAGTCCATTTCCTGAAAGAAATTTGTAGATCAACTACAACTTTGAAAGAGGTTGCATTCTTAAATATATACTCTCATCTTGTCGACTCCATTGAGGGAAGAAACCATTTTCCCTTTTTCAAATTTGAAGACTTGTTTCTTGTAGGGTGAAGTTGCAAGCAAACAACATTTGAAGGCATCAAAGATTCACCTTGAAGACTCCACTTCTTCTCTATTTTGGTAAAAATATGAAGGTACATTTTGCATATTTTGTTTTCATATTTGGTCTTTCATGTTGAAGAGTTGTATGTAAAGAATAATGACTCCATGGGAATTTTGACCCTTTTCCCAAACATAAGAATGTGGTTCAGTCATTCTTTGACAAAATAAACTTCATAAGAAGATCCATTCCCAATATTGTCAAGATCACTAAACCCATATCGATATTGCTTAAGAAATATGTTGATTTCAAATGGATGATGAAGGTAGACAATCTTTCGAAATGATTAAAGAAGAAATTGTGAAATCACTTGTGTTCATTAGTCATGATTATTCAAAGGATTCCAAAATATTTTCATTTTATTTCGAAGATACTATTGTCGGTATCTTACTCCAGAAGAATGATCAAGGTGAAGAGAAACCTATAGCATTTATTCGTAAATCCCTTAGGTATGGTAAATTGAAATATGCCATTATGGAAAATCAAGAATATGCACTTGTTAAGTCCCTAAAGCATTTTGAATTGTATGTTGGATACTCCAAGATGGTGGCCTATGTTCCTCACTCAACATTCAAAGATATGTTGTCTCATTAGGGTTTCTTAGGATTCAAAGGCAAATGGGTGGAAAAAATACAAGAGTATGATTTGGAAATTAGAACAACATGAATTGTATGGATATATAATATAGTATATTAATAACCTCACATGTCCAAATCATCTGGTGAATTAAAATATAAGAGCGTTAAGATTGAAATCCTCAGGATTTTGCTTGATTTGTCAAGGTTTGTGTTGGAGGATATAGAGGGAATGATCCTTAGGTGTGTGGACCCCAAACAATAAAAAAGAGTCATGGAAAAATTACATGAGGTATTATGTGGTGGACATTATGAAACAAGGACAACAACCCATAATATTGTTGATGTTTGTAGCATCAAACTGGTAGTTTCTCACAAGTCTAAGTGTCTAGATGTGTGGAAATTGTCCAAAGCCTTGTACCTTAGTAGTTTACTTTAATTAAAGGAATTATTAATGTAAAGTGAGTTTATAATTAAAGTGAGTTTATAATTAAAGTGAGTTTAATTTAATGAAATGTTAAGGTTATAAGTATTAATGAATTAAATGAATCTTAGCCATTGATCTCAAGTGAGGTGAGATCTAATCTCAACCGTCAATCACTTTGGATATTAGGGTTATGTTTGATTGGGTCAAAAATCAAGATTATAAAAGAAAGGCTAAGTGAAGGAGAAAGACACAAGAGAGCACATAGGAGAAAATAAGGACATTTTCTCATGTGCTTGAGTCATCCACTTAGGAGAAAAGGACTTCTCTCAAGTGTTTGAGTCATGAAGAACTGTGACTCAAGGGGATCTCCAGAAAGGGGAAGGAATTTCATCTCGAGGTCAAATTCAAATGAGGAAAATTTAAAGGTGCATAAAGAGGATACAAACCAACATACACAAATTCATGGAGGCCATATTATCCACCATGAAGGTAGAGGTCATACGATTTCTGGGGCCATGTAGCCAGCAGGAAGATCTAATAGATCTGAGGTACTAACAGACAAATCTAGTGCAGATCTGAGGTACCAGTGAAAAAATATAGCAAATCTGAGGTACCAGTGGAAAACTATAGTGTAGATATGATGTACCAGTGGGAATATCTAGCCAATATGAGGTACCATCAAGAATATCTACCAGATCTCATGTACCAAAAGATAGATCTAGTGCAGAGATGAGGTACTAGTAAATATATCTAGTGAAAACATGAGGTATCAGTAGGAATATCTAGAATATATGAGGCACCAACAAGAATATATTGCAGATATGAGGACTAGCTAGCAGATCTAGTGCAAATATAAGTTTCCAGCAGGAAGATTAGAGACATATCAACAAAGTGTTTCTTCAGGGCCTAGTTGCTAGGTTTTTTTGTATTTGTATTTCTCCTTGGTGGGACATTGTCCTAGTAAGGGAGCCCTTATAAGATTGGAATCATTATCTAATGAAAATATAATTTGAAGGGAAAAATATCTATGCATTTTGTGAGGTTTGGTTTCCATATTTCTCTTCCACTATTTTATTTCCAACCAATATATTTTATTCTGTGTGCTGTAATTTTTTTATCAGAAAGGAAAAACACAAGGTAGTAAAGTATATAGGTGTTGGAATAGAGTTTTAAACATGGTATCAGAGAGTGAACATTTCAACATGGTATTAGAGATTGCACTTTGAGAGGGAGACAAATTTTATATACACAACAGTTTATGATAACAAATCTATTAAATCATCCATAACTAAAATGAGGTCAATAATTGTTGAGGTGATGGTGGTTTTCACTCTCAGTTGTATTGCACTAGTGACGCTTGTGGTTTGTTTTTTCCAAGTGACATTTTGTATGATAAAAAAATTGGCACCATTGTCGAGGAGGATTTTGAATAATTTTTTATCCCTTCATGACACTTGGAAATCTTTTCCCAAAGCCTTTATCTAAAGCTTACCCGATGACTCAACCGAGGGAATTTACCCTCACAACTTTGATGAAATTCATATAATTTTATCTGGTGACTCCATTGAGGAAGATACCCTCTTCAATTTTGATGAGCCTCGAGCTCTTATGGAAATTCCATTGAGGTGTCATTCCGGATAATTGGACCATGACACCTTGGCATACACATGAAGTATATCCCTGCCTTGATATCTAGGGTATTCCAGGGTATCCAAATTGTTACCCTCCAAAGTGGAGCAGGAATTGTCCGAAATTTAATGGTGACCCGACCCTAGCAGTTACTCATGTTGTGAATTATATGAAATATACTTCAACATTAAATATATTACATGATGATATGTTGATGTGATTGTTTGTAGCATCTCTAGAGTTTAGACAAAAGAAGTGGCTCATGCACTCATGCAAACCGAGGAGCATACCTTCTCCTACAAAGTTTTTTGAACAATTTCTCAAGTATTGGGCCCATCCAATCAAGATTGTGGAGATCCTTTCCAAGAGCTCATGGATGCTCTTTAAAAATAAGGTTTTCCAGTGGATTCCAATAATGATGAGATGATAATTGAAAAATGTAAATATGAAAAGGAACACCATCAACCCTGTGAAAAAGAACTAAAATAAGAGATAAGTGAAGAGCATGCCCCTATCAACCAAGTACAAGAAAGACATAGAATATTTCCATTATAAATATTCCACTAAAGAATAACCAGATAAAACACCTGTTACTGAACATCAATCCCTTATTGATGAAGAAGAACTTGAAGAATAGGTCCATGAAGAAATATGCCAAGAAAAAAAGGAAAGCTCTGAAGAAGTGCATCATGTTGAGAACTCAGACGAGACATTGCTATCCACTCTCCCATGTGATGAAGATGAAGTCGTGCAACCTTTATTTCCTCCTGCATATCAAAATGAAGAAGTGATCAAGAATACAAATGATTTCGTGGAATATCTCTCAGACATAGTTGATGACTACATCAATGATTTCATATATGTTGGAGATGTAGATGGGATGTGGGTTGTTTCATTTTTTTTTATAAATATCCCATTTATGACATCGAGGGTAGTTTTCAAAAGAAGAGCGTTGAGTTGTCATTTTTAGACAACATGTCTTCATACCTAGATGATCCAAGTATTTGGCATCCTAATGATGATATGAGAATGGATGGTTCTCATCCATCTTGAGATTACTTGTCATAGTATACTCATGATGATTTTTAGTCATACCTTGGGAGTTGTGATGCATATCCTTTTGAGCACTCAAATTTTTTATATGATGAAATTTTCAATCACCTTCATGCTCAAATTTTGATGGAGATAAGACTGTGGCCAGCCCAGAACAATCAAAGAATCACACTGCATAGCATCAATGTTTTCATCTTGGGGATTTTTGTGCGGATAAGAAAATGAAGAGGAAACATGTTTTGAGTGTGGGGAAATATTATTTATCTAGACCTGAGCTTGTCCCTTATCTCATCTCTCCTCTAGGAAATCATACGTCCTTCTTGGGATCTCTCATCTCCTCTCATCCTTCAAGGAATGGTGTTATTAATATAAGTTAGGATGAATACAAGTCGTCGCCTATATGCATTAGTACTATTCATAGATGGATTGACTAGGCTTTTGGCTACCCTTTCCAACATGATTTTGTCCCACCCTCCCACCTCCATGAGTTTCATTTTATGATTGATTATATATTTATTTATAATTGTGATGATGTTTCACATAACTTATCTTTGATATGATTTTTAATTAAGCACAGGGGAATGAATTTTGATGAGATACTCGAGTGGTTGCTTTGGTTATATGATATCACCTAACATCTATGGGATTTGGTCCCTAGGTAGGTAGGTAGGTCATTTTCATTTTTGCATAAAATTTGTATCATAGTTGCATCTGCATGTCATGTTAGTGTAGTTGCACTTTCTTGGATTTGCATACATGTGCTTGATTTACATGTTTCCTTTATTGCATCCTTGCATATTGTTGTGTTACATTTGTTTGACTTGCATACTCATATTGATATGTTGAAAAAAATTCCAAAAAAAAATTCCTTTAGTGTTTCATAGCTGCAGGTCATACCAAGAGATGTTGAGGTTCTCATGTGCTCTATAGGGAGCACATGTCCCCATGTAGGAGACAAATTGTACCCCCCCCCATCCTAGCATAAACTAAGGATATGATGTCTCAAGGATATAAGGTTGAAAAAATGGAGTGTCAAAAGCTAGATGGACAACACAACCCACATATCCCCTATTATTCACCATGCTTCACCATCATCATTGGCAACAGAGCAACGTCCACCACACTGAATTGATCCACAGAGGGTGACATGTCTTGCTTCATGAGGCAATTAGTCAAGTTTCATGGTAAGTATCATTTTAATACTTGGGGAATTTGGATAAGTTTCAAAGGTTTTTTCTGATTATGAAATGTTTGCTTGAACATTATGATTTTTACCATTTTTCACCTTGGTGGTTATCCTAGGGTTTATAGTAAGTTTTCCACCCCTGAGGCAAGGGATCCTAATGGGAGTCCTTATTGATGGGACATCATGCCACTCTCAACCATATTTTATCACTTTTCATCTTCATTCTTCTCTATATCCTCATCTTTTGGGTTTTGGGG
>SNQJ01S0020417.1:20690-69694 GCA_010110895.2 Picea sitchensis
ATACATGTGCTTGATTTACATGTTTCCTTTATTGCATCCTTGCATATTGTTGTGTTACATTTGTTTGACTTGCATACTCATATTGATATGTTGAAAAAAATTCCAAAAAAAAATTCCTTTAGTGTTTCATAGCTGCAGGTCATACCAAGAGATGTTGAGGTTCTCATGTGCTCTACAGGGAGCACATGTCCCCATGTAGGAGACAAATTGTACCCCCCCCCCATCCTAGCAGAAACTAAGGATATGATGTCTCAAGGATATAAGGTTGAAAAAATGGAGTGTCAAAAGCTAGATGGACAACACAACCCACATATCCCCTATTATTCACCATGCTTCACCATCATCATTGGCAACAGAGAAACGTCCACCACACTGAATTGATCCACAGAGGGTGACATGTCTTGCTTCATGAGGCAATTAGTCAAGTTTCATGGTAAGTATCATTTTAATACTTGGGGAATTTGGATAAGTTTCAAAGGTTTTTTCTGATTATGAAATGTTTGCTTGAACATTATGCTTTTTACCATTTTTCACCTTGGTGGTTATCCTAGGGTTTATAGTAAGTTTTCCACCCCTGAGGAAAGGGATCCTAATGGGAGTCCTTATTGATGGGACATCATGCCACTCTCAACCATATTTTATCACTTTTCATCTTCATTCTTCTCTATATCCTCATCTTTTGGGTTTTGGGGTTACATGTACCCGAAAAAGGGCTTGTACTTCATTCTCTTATGGGAAGAAGGGGATAAAGGCCCAAAGGTTGTTACAATTAGTGTCAATAAATAAATAAAAGGAAAAAATAGGCACCATCAAAATACAGTGGCATGGATACGAGGGACACAAAATCCATAGTCCAAAAACTTGAGCTCTACCTTTCTTGGTGCTCACCCTAAGTCTTGAGTGTGAATGAACGCCTCACCTATTTGAAAAGGAATTATAAAAATCGCACTTGAAAAGAAATGCATTTAATGCACAAAATCAAGAAACCTTGTAAAGGGGACTTACAAACTATATAAAAAAAATAAAGAAAAAGACAAATATAGGGCTTGGAAAAAGGTTGCTCCCCAAACAAAAGGTAACTCAAGGATGCAGTGCACCCTCCACAAAGGCACCCATAGAAATGAGATCATAGGAGACCCTTGCATGTTATTGATCCCATGCCCAAAAGTTTCTCCCTCATCCAACTCACATTCATCACATGGCCTAGATAGGGTTCACCCAAGAAACACTCTTATACTTGGGGAATTGGCTTACCCATTAGGAACTTTTGATAACCCTCCCATATTTAAATTTGGTAAATTGCATAAAGTATTTGAGCACGTGTTTAATTTGAAAGGGGAGATCCAATGTTCTTCTTTAGGTGGATCTTGTATTAAGATTGATTTACTTGGCATGACTCATATGAATTATGGACCCCTGGAGGGTGTACCTTGTTTTCCTTTGCAAGATATTTCTTGGTGACATCATTCATGGATGTACTAAAGCACTTTGGATCTCCATGGGGGAATGAAATCCCACATGGTGGATGTTGAGCCCCACATGTTGTAGGGAATTAATTATGATCATTGCACAATTGATGGTGTCAGTGGCCCATGAAAGAGGCCTTGGATGATGAGACTAGCATGACATCACCCTCCCATGCTAGAAAATTACACTTTTGGAGCATGACATCAAGCTTAAAGGGATTGATTAGACTTGGGTCTTGTACTTTATGAAGTTGTGGGACATGAACTCCACACTTTTATGGACTAGTGGGATGATGTGGCACTTTGGGAGATGACTCGCTATCCTTTGGAGGCTATATTACACAACGACCACCCTTGAAGAAGACATTGGGGACTTAAATATCTCAATTTTGTTCTTTTTGGTCATTATTTAGCATATGTGGACAAAAATCAAATAGATTTGGTAAAAGTCAATGTAAAAACATGAATTTGAACCTAAATTAGTGGATTTAATTGTAAATTGGGTAAAGTGAGCTTGGATTTTCCTCTATAAGTAGAGACAAGCCTAACTTCATTTTTTATAATTCATCATGGAGACATTATTCTCTCTCTAAATATTACAACCCTCTTATTTTCTTGTGCAATGGATTTGTGTGATTTGTCTATTGGTGATATTTTCTCGTGTGCTCTTGCTAAGAGGTGACTCACTCTCTTTGGAGGATTGGTTTGTGATCTAGGCATGCTCTTGGTGAATAATCTTTGTAGGTTTTATTTGGTTTGAGGGTAAATTTAAACAATTTTCATTAATTATCTTGCTTGGAGAACCCTAGGAGGGTTAGGATTGTCTATATCCTCCTTAATGATAATTGTATGATTTAAGTGAGGTATTTCAAGGGTATTTTCAAGGGTTAGAATTGTCTATCCCCTTGAAAACATTCTTGGATAGGATTTTAAAACTAGAGGTTAGGATGGTCTATCCCCCTAGGGTTTAAAAACTAGTTTCCCATTAATTTGTTGAACTAGATGACTTGGAAAGGTGATGGTTTGGGAACATAAGGATTTGGGTTCAAGGTTCAAGTCTCTTTTCCATTTCCAATCTAACTTACTTGTTAATGTTATGACTCCATTTTCCCAATGGATAAAGCACTAGTCATTATAAGTTTTAAACCTGTGAAGTAAAGCAATGCATACAAATTCTTAAGAAAAACATAAATTAATCAATGGCTCATACACATAGTACACAGGGATTTACATTGGAAACTTGTAACCGGGAGAAAACCAGCCTTCTTTGGTGTTGCACCTTTCAACTCTTCATTGTATTAATTTCACCATTCACCATACAATATATACAATGTTTTAGGTATTCCATATCTACCAAAACCCTAATCCCTTAATCCGGGATAATTTAGAAAACCGCTAAAAATAGCAAAAACCGCCCAAACTTTCTTTTGGGGCGCTGCCCAGAGTCAAACGATGCACGTAACCATGGGGGGGGGGAACTTGTCCCCCTATGGGACCCCCCTAGGAAAGATCCCGACGCACACGACACATCAAGCGAAGGAAGTTGGGATTGTCAGACGCAGTTGTCAAATCTGACGCATCCACACACACATGTAAAGAATATAACACATATCCAACAGTCATTGCATTGAAAAACATGAATATTTCTCTCTTAAAATCATTGGATTTGTGGATGAATTTCTCACATTCTAAGCTATCTTCTTATGCTAAAACACTCTCATTTATTACAGGTTTACTTGATTCTGTAATAAAAATTTATATACATCCATTAGGGATGCAACAAAACCTCTCTCTCACTCTTGTTTACTTACTTTTTCACAACAGAAAAATGTGCTTGAATATTGAAAATTAATCTACTTGTTAAGGGCTACAAATTGACATATTTATTTTTTGATTTCCGTGGTGGAAACTTCTTGTTGTAGAATTTTTTTTCTACAACCATCTAGGGATGTTATAAACTTGTTGATAACACTTACTTTGCATCCCATTTAAGCGTTGAAATTGTGGTTTAATCATTGGAATATTGTCTATTGTTTATAAGCTTTCATGTGTCATCATTTAGTTGATTTTGATGGTGATTTATTGCAATTGTTAACATATTCTTCTTGCTAAAATAATTTGCAGTCTGCTGCAAATTTTGGGATATCAAGGTTAATTACTGCTTTCCCTAGTGTTTGGGGGTTTATTTTCATGATTTTTGTCCTTGGGATATTGGCTCTAACATTGGTTTTGCAGGTCATCAATCAATTTACCTCTCTTCTCTACCAAATTCATCATTCTCCAAACCCTAAACATTGTCATTTAGTGACCAAAGGAGGGATATCTTACAAACCCTTGTCTACTACTCTTCATCCCCCCAAGGTCATTTGGGAAGCCTCCCTTTTGGTGAAATCATACATCACTAGAACGAGGTTAGTAATTGTCGAGGTTACATTGGTTCTTACTCCCAATTGTATTGCACTAGTGAGGCTTATGGTTGGATTTTCCCAAGTGACAGTTTGTGTGATAACATTGCTTTCATTTTATGTTATATGGGAAGAGATAAGGCACTTGTGGCTTCATCCCTCTATATTTTGCGAGATTGTTTTAGCTTAATAGGTTTGCAAATTCTGGATTTCTCATGCACTCTCACATAAAATACATGTCCCAAATTTGGAGCTAGTTGTTACCCCTCAGATTTGCATCAAGGTGACCACATTATCCTAGCATTATATTTGATCTTGTGCATTTTGAGATAATGTCAAAGCCCTATGTTCCACGATTATTTGTGCCTTCACAAGTATTTTTATGATGTGTCATGATGATCCAAAAGTTGTGACGATGTAACAATTATATTTTCAATAGACCATCCTTATTGATCTATGTAAAGTGTTATTTGTTTATTTAGGTGGTTTCTCTAGACCCTTGTTGTTGGTCATGGAATGTCCTTCTAGGTTCCATTTCAAGGCTAGTCTTGCCCTTATGGGTCATTCTAATAATTATTTATGGTCAAGGTGGGTATGTAAGGTTCTTGGGATGGGTCTATTAGGACACATGACTTGGAGTTCCCCTAGGTTTTTGCACTTTACTCTTTGTAAAAGTTGTGCTATATTATTGTAAAGGTTTTAACCTAGAAGCACACTTACCCTTTAGCATAAGCATGGATCTATGTATGTATGTCACACTTTGTCATATGTGATTATTTACCTAGAACTTAATATTATTTGATATGTATTTGGCACTTAAGATAATGTGAAACACCTTCACATGGATCCCTCTCCCCTGTCTATTTTTTTTTGCACTTGGATGATGGAGGGGCCCTCCCTAGAAATATTAGCATCATTGAGGGATACTTTCCATGCATGATGGACTATGAAAGGAAGACTCACCATCCCCATTGGAGCACTCCACCATTTGGCACATAATTGGAGGCATAAATCACCCCTTTTGAGGATCCAACCTCTTATTCATGAGGTCATTGACATCTTTACTTGGACATGAAGCTTGCTCAAGGTAGGTTTTGATGATTTTCTACTTGAATATAATCGTTGGCATACTTTGAGGAGTTAGGTGCACCTTGGAGACTTCACCTTTGGACCGTTGGAGCACTTTTGGATAAGTATTCCACCTTTTTGGAGCCACACGTGCCACTTTGGACATCTTGTATGCTTGGTTGTTTAATATTTTGAGAAAACATCCTCACTTGAGTGAGGTTGTTTGATCCAAAATGGATCCAGGAACCAAAATGGGTCCAGGAAAGCCTAAAAACAAAAGTGCTCAGAATCTCTTCAAAATGGACGTGTCTGTAGGCCTCATCGTTACGAACCCAACACAACTTGAACGAGCTCAAACAAATGTCGTATGCACAAGATATTGCATTCTGTTCATTTTTCCAAACGTGCAAAATTTTGTTGATTGTACAGTCCATACAATGTTGACGTGGCAGCTGACCATACAGGCCATACAGCCATACAATGATGTGGCAGATGCATTGGCATGTTGACTAGGCAATGATGGCTGACAGGTGGACGAGTCATATTTTGACACATGGCATATTTGTGGGAAAATGTTATGGTGCCACGTGGCCCAGTCGTGGGATGCCACATGGCACCCCTCTGTTGGTTGTTGTGGAAAATTTTTATGGACTCCACAGGAGTCGAAACCGCGACCTCTGGACGTGGGGAAGAGTCTTAGCAGGGTCGGGCTACCATCCCACCCATGGTAGTTCTTAACACTCTAAGTCCAAATGTAATATTTGAATTTGAATGGAGTGTTATTTTGGTGGGGTTAAGGGCTGAGGCCTAGCCCCAGCCCTGACATGTTGGCATATAACCATTACATATGACCTTTCCCCTTTATTTTGGAGCGCAGCCCACTCCAGCCAGCTCCGGCATTGTCACATGTAACTAGCACATGACCATTCGTTACCCTTTGGTGTGGATTTGTGGGGATAGAACCCAGTCGACCAGGCTAGCCCGTTGACCAAGGTGCGTGACCAGGGGCCAAGCTAGCAGAGGGGCGCATGGAGACTAAAGTGGCATCCATATGGCCAAGCCATATGACCAGGGGTCGGAGGTTAAGGCGCCAACACATAGAGNTGGTGGGGTTAAGGGCTGAGGCCTAGCCCCAGCCCTGACATGTTGGCATATAACCATTACATATGACCTTTCCCCTTTATTTTGGAGCGCAGCCCACTCCAGCCAGCTCCGGCATTGTCACATGTAACTAGCACATGACCATTCGTTACCCTTTGGTGTGGATTTGTGGGGATAGCACCCAGTCGACCAGGCTAGCCCGTTGACCAAGGTGCGTGACCAGGGGCCAAGCTAGCAGAGGGGCGCATGGAGACTAAAGTGGCATCCATATGGCCAAGCCATATGACCAGGGGTCGGAGGTTAAGGAGCCAACACATAGAGATTGACCACATGGTGGGCGCACACATGACCAGGGGCTCGAAATTTGGGGCCTACGCCTGATTTTTCCCAATTTTGGGTTTTAGACCTCCTATTACATGATTTTTAGTGATTTTTCAGTAGGGGGATTTTGGCCATTATTGGAGGATTTGGAGCTCATTTTGAGGCTAGATATTGGGAGGAAGTTGGGAGTTTGTTGCCAAATTCAAGCCTATATAAACCAGATGTTATTAGCAGCCTTAGATAGGTTCAGAAGAGGAGAAATGTTGAAGAATTGTAAAGCTAAAGGCATTTTTATGCAGGGAAGCCATTGAGGAGAGCAACTTTGCAGGCCATTTCTGGGAGCTTCGTTCATCCATTTTCAGCGTCGTCAGTTGTGTTGGGTTCTTGAGATCTAGCAGAACTCGGCTAGATTAGTTTGTAATCCATTTGACACTTTTATGATGTACTTTTGAATATTTGAAGAGAAATAAGAAAGCCTTACCCATTGAGACAAAGGCCTGGAGACATAGGCGATATTGCCGAACTCCGTTAAAAATTTTTGTTGTTATGGTTTGATGATTCTTGTGATTATTTCCAGATATGTATATTTCATTATGGTTGCCATGTTACATATTTAATTCTTCCTCTTTCATCAATTTCTTAAATGGCTAATGAACTCATGTTTTAAAACCCAACCATAGTCTTTAAAATATCTTTTCGGATCAAGTGGTATCAGAGCTAGTTGACGATTGGTTTTGAGTTTGCATGATTACCAGGGAAAGGCTGAATAGTGGTGAAGGCGATATTATTGAAGAGAATCCTGAGATTGAATCGAGAAAGATAACTTCTCAAAGTGAGAATATAGCATCGTAAGAGGGACTTTCTCATGACGAGATAGAGTTTCGAAATACTTTCTTCGCCATGTCGGAGATGATGAAGGTTTTATATGATGATTACTTGGATCAGAAGAGACTGATTCTAGGTAAATCTTCAAAATCCAAACGTGAATAAGGAGAGGATCCTTCTAAACCTCCTCCTTCACCTCCTTCTTCTCCATCAACTTCTTCTTCTTCAAGTACAAGTTCCAAATCCACCGCAAGAAAACATTGCCATAAGCATAAACATGATATGCCTTTACTTAATCTTGATGTGAAGTTTGAATTACCCATGTATGATGGTGAAGTCAATGCAGAACGGCTTGATAAATGGGCCAGACAGATGGAATTTTATTGCAATGTGCAACAAATCAAGGATGAGGCAAATCAAATCAAATTGGCATCACTTCGACTTGTGGGCACAACAATCATCTGATGGAAAAGCAAGCTGCAAAATGGCACACAACAAGTGGGTAATGTATTTCCATCATGGCAAGTTTTTTATTTCTGCACTTATAAAGCAATTTTATCCTTTGGGTTATAAAGAGAAGGCTTTAATTGAATCGAAAAGTCTTAAACTAAGAAAGGGAAAAACAGTGCAAGAATACATAGATGAATTTTGTAAGATGGCATTAATGTTAGACATCCCATTACATACCCAAGAAACTCTTATGAAGTATATAGGAGGTTTACCTGCACACATTCTTAACACTATATTTATGTTTGGACCTACTAATCTTGATGAGGTTTCTGTTCAAGAAACATACATTGAGATAGGGAAAACAAGAGTTGGTGTATCAGGGGAATCATTTTCGAGAAAAGAGGACAAAAGGAAGTGGAATTGAAAGAAGACAAATTCAGTGGAAAGAAAGGAATAGAAGCTCTCTTGCAAGCATTGCAAGAAAGAAGGGCATGATGAGGACCATTTCTGACAATTGCATCTCGAGAAGAGACTGAAGTGGTTCAAAGAGAKAAAAGGGAGGCAAACAGTTGCAACAACATCACGACCAACAAACTTGGGATCAGATTCGGGTGATGAATCTAAAATCACAGCGGTTGGTTTGATAGGTAAAATTGGTGAAAGATTTGATTCCATAAGTAAATTGTTTCACATAAGGGTCATAATGAGGCATACTAAGGCCAACAAATTGATATATAGTGGATCTCAATCTAACTTGATTTCAGAGAAAGTGGTTAAACAATTGGGATTAAACACTCAGATGCATCATAAACCTTACTCACTTAAATGGATAAGCAACAATCATAAATTGCACATAACAAAGCAATGTACATTAAAATTTGCAATTTCATCTAAGTTTGTGGATGAGGTAATGTTTGATGTGGTTCCAATCAATCAATGTGGAATGGTCTTAGGCAATCCTTATTTGTATGATCGCAAAACAATCTTCTACAGGGAAGAGAATCAATATCACTTAATCAAATCAAACAATGAATATGTTGTACATGTTCATCACTTAAAAGAAAATCAATCTCTTCAAACAATGGAACAATTAAGGAAGACAACTCATGCAAGAAACACACCTATAATTGTCCCAAATCAAGCAATTGATCTTAAGAATGAACATGAGATGATTGTAGAATGGAAGATCAATCATACTTTGCTTCAAGATAAGATAATGTCGTGTAAGTATTACAAATATATTAGCTCATTTGTAGTCATATTTCTGATTTTATCATTGCTAATGTTGTCAACATGGATGACAATGGCTTCAGTAAGATGTGATAGAGTACAAGTGGCTAACAATATGTTGTCAGTTATCATGTTTGTTTTATAGTTTATCTTGATGAGACAGGTGTACAAGACAAAATTTAAAGATAAAGAACAAGTGGGTTGGCCTATCCTACACTTGATGACTGGTTAGTAACATTTTGGAGGAACAAAAGGTCTTAGTGGGGAGGCGTGATTCAAAATGGATCCGGGAACCAAAATGGGTTCAAGAAGGCCTAAAATTCAAAGTTCTCATAATCACTTCAAAAACGACGTGTGTGTAGGCCTCGTCGTTATGAACCCAACGCAACTTGAACCGGATCAAACATACGTCGTATGAGAAAGATATTGTGTTACGTTCGTTTTGCCAAATAGGAAAAATTTTGCTAACTGTACAGTCTGTACAGTGCTGATGTGGGAGATGACTATACAGGTTGTATGTCTATATAGTGATGTGGCATATGCATTGGCATGTTGACTGGGCAGTGATGACTCACAAGTGGACGAGTCATATTTTGAGACATGGCATATTTGTGGGAAAATGTTATTTTTCCACGTGGACCAGTCGTGGGATGCCATGTGGAACCCCTCCATTGGTTGTTATGGAAACATTTTATGGACTCCACAGGAGTCTAACCCATGACCTATGGGCATGGGGAAGAGTCTTGGCAGGGCCGAGCTACCAGCCCACCCACGGTAGTTCTTAACACTCTAAGTCCAAATGTAATATTTGAATTTGAATAGAGTGTTATTCCAGCAGGGTTAAGGGATGGGGCCTAAACCTAGCCCTGATGCATTGGCATATAACCATTACATTTGACCTTTCCCCTTTGTATTGGTGCGTGGTCCACTCTAGCCAGCCCCGGTGTGGTCACATGTAACTAGAACATAACCATCTCTTACCCTTTGGCGCAGATTTGTGGGGATAGCGCCTGGTCAGTCGGTCTAGCATGTCAACCAAGGCGCGTGACCAGGAGGCTACGACCAGGGGCTAAGCTAGCAAAGGGGCACGTGGAGACTAAGGTGATGGCCATATGGCCAAGCCACATGACTAGGGGTCAGAGGTTAAGGAGCCAGTGCATAACGCTTGACCACATGGAGGGCGCACACATGACCAGAGGACCATAATTTGAAGAATGCGCCTGATTGTTTCCAATTTTGGGTTTTAGACCTTATATTATATGATTTCTAGTGATTTTTCAGCCTATTTGGGGGGATTTTGGCCATTATTGGAGGATCTGGAGCTCCTTTTGAGCCCAAATCTTGGGAGGAAGTCGGGAGTTTGTTGCCAACTTCAAGCCTATATAAACCAGAGGTTCTTGGCAGCCTTAGATAGGTTCAGAAGAGGAGAAATGCCAAAGAATTGTAAAGCCAAAGCCATTTTTATGCAGGGAAGCCATTGAGGAGAGCAACTTTGCAGGCCATTTCTGGGAGCTTCATTCATTTGTTTTCAGTGACGTCAATTGTGTTGGGTTCTTGAGATCTAGAAAACCACAACCAAATCAGTTTATAATCCATTTGACACTTTTATGATGTAATTTTTAATATTTGAAGAGAAATAAGAAAGCCTCACCCACTGAGACAAAGGCTTGGAGATGTAGGCGATATTGTCGAACTACGTTAACAACTTTTGTTGTTATGGTTTGTTGATTCTTGTGATTATTTCCAGATCTTTGTATTTCATTATGGCTTCCATGTTACATCTTTAATTCTTCCTCTTTCATCAATTTCTTAAATGGTTAGTGAACTCATGTTTTAAAACTAAACCATAGTCTTTAAAAGATCTTTTTGGATCATTGTTAGACCTCATTCCTTGCTTAGAGGCTATATGATAGAGATTTGACCTGGCCTAAACTCCCTTTTGATGGAGACATCCTTCCTCTATGGAGAATATTATATATGTGGCATAACCAACTCACATCCTTATTGTATTGTTGACCTTATCCTCCTTAGGTAGTTAGAGGATAGTGTTTTTTTATGATCTCCTAGGTTAGATATAGAATTTTAACCTAGGATACTATTATTTTATTAAGAGTGTTGTTGAGTCTAAAACATTATATAAGACACTCCCCTCCTTGGTTACTTGGTTGTTGTTGGAATATTTTAGAGAGCATTTGTTGAATATAAAACATTAAGGATTTTTGGGGTTTCATTGAAGGCTTTCTTTCATGTGTGGCTTAATATTTTGGTTCTTCAAGATTGAAGTGGTGTGGATTATTTTACATTCAAAGGATAAAAACTTTATCCACTGAAGAGTACATCTACTACTTGGAAGGAGTCTAGTGTGGTAACACCTTCTTTTCTCCTTTTATATTTTATATTTGGGTTTAATAATTTACATGATATATCTTAGGAATACTTGCAAACTTGTTGATTCCAATTCTAAGGTGAAATCAAGCAACTAATCGAAGGAGAATCCTTTAGGAGCCCTTCCTTGTGAAATTTATGCAATTATTTATAGATCTAATTAAATAAGAAAATAAGCCATCTTAGATGGGTTTTGGACCCCATTAGCCCTATGATTTATTTGGCACTAGTTTCTCCCTTCAACCACCATATAAAAAATCTAAAAAATATTTTATGTTCTTTGTTTATTGGAATATAATATAAATTTCTTGAATATGTTTCACTAGATTTCATTTCAAGTCTAGTTATTTTGCACGGCTAAAAACAATTTCCTAGACTTGTTTCATTGAATCACAATTCTGGAAGTTATTCAAGTTTCTTTTATAAAACCCTAATTGCGATTAGTCCTAAGTTGTGCCTCAATTTTATATCAATTACTTGGGTTGTTATCTAATTCAGTAAATCTGGAATTTACTTTTTCATATTAAAAATCATATTTGCAAGTTAACCTAATGAGTTTTATTTCATATCAATTGCATAGGTTTAATAAGTGGTTTTCGCCACTTGTTCAAATCTGGAAATTGCCCTACATAATATCATAAAACCAAATTTGATTCATAGATCCATACAAGTATAAATTGGTTTATTTAAATTGGATCTAGCTGATGTAAGTTTTGTTTTATAATATAGCTGGAAATTACTTGTACAAAGCATCACATTTAAGCATATATTTAAATGTTGAATATTTTACTTTTCAAAGTCATATCTTGTGTTGGATTTACCTCATTTGTATTTCATAAAGTAAATATTTGCATCATATATTTATAATCATTAAGATTTACTTGATAATTCTTAGGCTCTCAAGTAGATAAATCTTCTATACATAGTTTCATTATCACATACTTTTAGGGATACCCCCCATTACTTTTAGAAAGTTGGCCAAAAGTGAAGAGGGGAACCATACTAAAGTGATAGTGGTACTTCTCCTAAGTTTTCTTCAAGGTTTCATCCATGGATTATATATTTTTCCACTTAGATGTGAGTTGAATAGGTAAAATCACCCAAACCCAAAAACTTGCTAATGGATTACTTTTGTCTAGTCATGCAAACCAACTCTCTAAGTGGCAGCAATTTTTTTTTATCTTTTAGAGCTCAGTGACCAAACAAAAGCTAGAATTATGCATGAGCAAAGGACCAAATGTTCTAGGGTAACCACCTGTTTAGCATCACTTGATGTAATCAATTTCACTTGTTGAGCATCACTCGACGTAATCGGTTTCACCTGTTAGCCACTTGGTACCTTTCTTTTATTGGCACAAATCTTGGTTATTTCAACCACCATGTATGAAAATTTAGAATTTTCTCTACTAAACTTAGAGGACTCGTTCTTTTCCATGCATCAAACTGCCCTGGATTCAAAGGGAAACCCCTCAGTTGATTTCCCTCTTTACTACTGGAAATTTGGTACACATGCGTGATGCTATATTCTTCAATTAGCGAGAGAATATTGAGACTATCTTCTTGCTATTTAGAAAAGTCTTCTGGCTGATTTGGGATGAACATGTAGGTTGTTTGGGAAAATACCTTGCATCCCTTCGTTATGGGGAATTTCACATGCTTTATAGTAAATCGATTTCCCTCTAAGTAAGATTGGTATCTTGATTATGATGAGATTATTTAAGAAATGTAGTTACCCCTTCCCATGATAACCTACCATTACATTGTATATTACATCGATATATCCACAAATTCATCCAATCAAGATTGTTTGAGATGAATAAATGTAGTGCATCCCACTCTCGACCAATTGTATTAAAAAAGAATAAGAATTACTAAAAATAATAAAGATTAATAATTGATGGAATAACAAAATTTAATTAATAAGTACAATATAGATAAAAATTAATAATGCAAAGTATTATAGATCTCATCTACCATCTAATAATTATCTTTCACTTTCTTCATTCTACCTTTCCCGACCAAGACCTCCCCTTCAAATTTGTTGATGGAGTTGACATCCCAAATGCGATGCACCTTCATTCCTGCTCCTAATTTAGGAAGGTACTGAATAATATACACCAAGGATTGATATACCATATAGCCCTCCACCATATAAGCCTTAGGACATTCTCTTTGTCTAAAAAAATCCTTCAATGACTTCAAGTGCCTCTCCACCATCCACATTAATCTTGTGTGTACAGGTCCACACATTTCAATCTCCTCAAATTGGTGTATGAGGTAGTGTTCTTGAGCATTGAAAATGTCAGAGGTAGATACTTCTGCATTTCACACATTAGCTAAGGAATTACTCTCCTCCAATATTTTATTTATTTATGGATTTCTTTAGATGACAACCACCTACACATGATTATACACACAAATCATATATTTCAACAACAAAGTATATACATTAATTAAAGTAAAATAGTACTTGACAACAAGTTCTACGACAAACATTTTGCTTACCTCATGTATTTTCCAATATCATATATAACTTGTTTAATGTTGTTGTCAAAGATGTCGAGGAGATAGAGGTAGAACATACTGTAATTACAAAAAATGAATCATTATATTTTTTAAATGAAATCAACATTAAAATACTAAAAATAAGTATTACCAAAAATAAATCTACCAAAATAATTACCTTAATGAAGGTATGCTAGTGATGAGTTTTTACCCCACCAAAGTCACCTTTCTTCATTACGATATTCTTTATGTTTGAAGAGAATCTCGTGTGAAATTTAATTTTCTGAATCACCTCTTTTACAACATTTCTTTCTTGCTCTCTAAATAACCATGGGAGACGATTTTGGTCTTCCACATTTTTATTTGAATCAATAAAATCATGCATTGCATGATTGGCTTCCTTAATGTCACTACAATTTTTGACATTTTTTTCTTTGTCATTCCTTCCATCTAAGATTCTCCACAATGTTTCGGTTACATTCTCCCCAATATGTGTTGTATCAAACAAATGAGTTATTTTTAGGTGCTCATAGTAGGGCAACCTACTGAATTGTATGGGGTAATTTTTCATTCCTCGTGGAAGTTTCCCATCAATGCCTTAACAACCTTTATGAAACATAAATGAATTAATTATACAACAATAATTTTTATAGACAATGAACATAATTAAATACAATTAAAAATTGTCAAACATTTTGTGTGATATGTAGTATAATTGCATACCTTGATTATTTCTATTATATGCCAACTTCCATAGGTGAGGTGTCATTTTTCGTGGTTTTATTGCAATCTCTTCTTTCACATTGAAAAGATGTTTTTCAGTAGTTCAATACCTATGGTTCTTAGGGAGGAAGTGTCTATACTCATCAGACACCTCCTTTCCTAAACTTCTTAAATGGCGATATTTCATCCTAGGACCACAAACTGGACATGCAAATTCACCCTTCGTTTCAAAACCTGCAAGATATGGATTAATAATGTGGCAGGTAATATTAGTTATATAACAAGGAATTAATATTATAATAATGCATAATATTTTCATAAAATTATATACTATTAATGTGCAGTAGTGTGACGCTACATACCACAAATATGTGTTATCCCTAGGGCATCATGAATTCTCCATGTAAGTATTCCATGGCATTGAAATTGATTTTGTCGTATTGGTGTAGAGATTTTGTACATAGTGATTCCAACCCATAACTTTAGTAGCTCGTCAATAAGAAGCTCAATATATACATTCATATATTTCACTTGGGACTTATCTAATTGGTTGAAATTTTAGGTAATTAATACCTTGTTTATGTATAATAAATAATTCATTAATAACAAATAAGAGTACAAATGAAATGGCGCTACGTTAAAACAAATATTGTAAACAAATACCTGGAACAATCATTGCCAACATTAAGTGCTCCCTCTTTATTGACATCCAAGGAGGAAGGTTATTTTTTATAACAAAAACATGCCACACTGAGTAAATAGACCCGATCTCACCAAATGGATTGACACCATCATCTGCCAATGAAATCCTAACATTACGAGGTTCTTCTTTAAAAAAAATCCATAATTCTTCGATGTACCTAAATGTAGAAGCATCTATAGGAATTCAAAGAACACCATATTCACTTCTTTGTTGTGCATGGTAATCCATAAATCGTTCTATTCTTTCACACCTGAACAATCACTGCAACCATGGAATTATCGAAATATGATGAAGAACCTTTTGAGGCACCTTTTATGTTACTTGATTGGTTCGATATCTACTGATTTGACATTGTGGGCATTTTGTTTTCGATGCATATTGTACATAATATATAATATGATCATTAGGAAATGAATCAATATATTGATACTTCATTCCAATATCTTTCATAATGGAATATAACTCTCGGTATGTGCGAGGTAAATTATTTGACTGTGATGAGAAAAATTCACTTAAAAATCTACAACATAAAAAATAACTAGTTAATGTAAATAATAGTAATCATAAATATCACGTCCTTAATATATCACACATTAATTGACACTAAAAAAAGAGAAAAATGTTTTTGATCTTTACATACATGTGACGAAATATATTGTTACGTACCTTAAGATCTGTGTGAGACAAGTGTTTGACAAACCATTCAATACCTTCAAGTTCACCAACAACATTATAGTTGAGATAACATTTTTTCTCAAGCCTTCATAAAGGGTTTGTTGTTCCTTCTTAAGAAAAGGTATATCATGAATATCATCAAAGTTGTCATCCTCATCGATAGGAGCAAAGATGTTCTGGATAAATCTATTTTTTCCATCATTTGGCTCAATAGATTTATTGGTGTCATCTTCTAATTAAACAAAATTAACTTGATCATGATGATCTTCAATATCCATACGACCATCTTCCTCAACTTGTACAATAATATTTCTACTACTACTAGGAACTGCATATTTGTCCGGCGACAGACACCTAGGAGAATTTTCCTTTATAATTACAAAAATTAATCAATAAAATTAGTGTATATAAAAAATATTAAAACAAAAGAAAACTTTAAAAATACAGTCAAGACAAAGAGTACAATATACAATAATATTGAATAACATATCATGGGACGATATGAGAACCCCCTTCAACGTCCCCATATTTTGAATAATGTGTCTTAATTGCTTTAAATAGAAATCTTATTTTGTTAAGGCCCCTGCATTTATTGCAAGGGCATTCAAGTTTCGTATTTTTCCTTGCCTCCATTGTCACCTTTAACCTAGACATATTCCTTTCATTTTATTCATGATGCATAATGTTTTTATTATTATTTGGCATTGGAATTTCTTATTACAACAAAAACCACTATAGATGCAATATTAGTAAAATATACCAATTTTTTCTTACAATACAAATGTCATTGAATATTGACCTCATTTGTACGTCTGGAGTTAATTAAGCCATTGTTGTCATTGATTTACTAAATGTTTATAAGAGTACTAGTCAAAAATTACTCAAGAGATCAAAATTAACCTTATAAATATATACATTTTTACCACATAAACTTCAAAGCTTCACTATAAGAAAGTAAGTAAATAATTAAACAATTATAAAAGAGAACTAGGCCAATAAAGCAATTAAGTAGACATGTTCATACCGATTTTCTAGAGAAATTAAACTTTTGTCCCCACAAAAATTAGTTGGTCGATTATGTCATGAGTATTTAAAAAGAGATAAAGAGATATTAAAAATTTCTAATTTAACCTTCAGAGTATGTCCAAAATCCAAGATATACAAATCAAGAATTCGATGTGAAACAAGGCACATGTCATAGAAAAGAGACTATTACATGCATTGAATAATGATCAAACGATTAATATTTTATAGATGTCGCGCCTACAACTAAATTCTCTAAATCTCTAACTTCAGTCTCACTTCTGAAGATAGTTAACCACATCATACATGAGTAAGTCAATGATCATTAAGCACTCTCAAACGACTATTTGGTTTCTTTAAAGACCCACACACATTGTCGATATATGGATGCATGTTAAAACATCTGACGATAGTTGACCACGTCAAACCTGAGTAAGTCAATGATTGTTAAGCACTTTCAAATGACTATTTGTTTTTTTTTAAAGAATCACAAACTTCATCGGGATATTGATGGACGTTCAAACTTCTGATGATCTTTGAGCACGTCAAATCTGACTAGTTAAAATTCTATTTCTTTTGTATATCGACGAATGTGTGCATTTTAGTCAGTATATGGATGAAAGTTTGCATTGTCATTGATAGACATACGCATGTTTGAACTCTCATATATATATCGACAAAATATCAAATGTGTGTCACTATAGAGATGACCATACCTTGGTGACAAGAAGTGAAAAATTTGTCGAAATATGGCTCCTTGACATCGTGATAGGGACGTAGTGAATAGTGGCATCATAAGTATGACGAATGTCAGGAAGCGCCAAAAAAAAATGATTGAAAGTGTATTAATTTGTGACGGTATGATTAATTTAACTCATATCGTCGTAATATTTTGTCGAATTTTGACCCCATATGTATTAGTGTATGGGAAACTAGTACCAACACCACTTTTCCAATGACATTATTGTTCTAGTTCACATTTGTGTGAGCATTCTTGCTTGTTCATTCAGAGCACAAATTGATGACATCCTTTCATGATGGCTTCATTTTACTCAATGGATTTTCCTGATAGACACATGATGGTATATCACCTTATCACTAAATATCTTATAGATTTAGATTGAGAGTTCACATGTAGATAGTACACATGATGATAACACCTATTAGGCTTAGTTGGTTTCTTCAATTTCATACTATGGTTTATTGGTATCCTAGTTCTTGCTTGTATATGGTTGTAGTGTTTCCTACACTAGCCATGAAAATGGTGGATTTCTATGTAATCTAATAATGTATCATAACACTCTAAATTATTATCTTTTTCTTAGGAATACCATGGTGGTTCATAATTAGACTTTAGATAAATGTCATCATCTTTTGAGTCAAGTTGTACTACTAGAGACCTGGGTAGGTGTAGCGTGTTCATATCCCATAGACATTTTATACACCCTTTCATCTTCCCATTCAGATCATACACATTCATCATATTCTCGATGGTGGTTGTCTTGTCATATGCCATACATCAAGGTATATATTTAATATCCCCATGAGGAAAGCCTCATCTTGAGAGCTACAAGATCGAGGATAAAGAAACTAAAATAATAAATCTTGAGATATGCCACCTCACTATGAGGCCAATTCCCAAGTCTCATACTTAACAATGCATATCTAAAAAAAGGGACCAAATAAAATGAAAGAAAAATAAAATAAAATGGGTAGCAAGAAACAATGTCGAGGAAATGTAACTCAAGAGTCAATGTTAAGTGCTTCATCATATTTAAAGGAACTCATGTGGGTGAACATATTTAAAGACCTTGTGTGTGACTATGAGAGTCAATTCACAAAGTTTTCCCTCCCTTAACATCACATACTCCTAAATTAGTGTCCCGGGAAATACCTCTTGGTCTCGTTAACAAACTTTCCGCACTTGATAGAATAGAAATAATTATGAATCAGTAGGTTAGAAATCCATGCAATTGTAGGAGGAAGTGTCCAAACATGTCGTTGACAAATACTCCTCTCCTTTTGGGATAGTGCTTTCCAACATCAGGGGGTGTCCATAGTTTTCCCTTGCGTTGATTTCAACCTATAAATTTTCAAAATAAACCATAAAAATAGCAACAAGAAAAAGTGTTTTTGGTTGTGATTAGACAACCAAAAGTTACAAAGTTTGAATTTGGGATCATAGGAAAATTGTAAGAAATATCATCTTCTAGTTGAACCAAATTTTCTCCCTCTGTTGTAATGGTAGCTGATCAATTCATTGTTTAACCATTGCTAATATATACAAGGATGAAGTCTCTTGTTGATTCAATTCTTCATGGTTGCCATGTTTCTCTTCAACTTCATTTTCATGGAACTCTACATATGACTCAAATTTTTAAGCTATTAGTTCAATGGATGATGATTGAATTTAATTGAATGGTGTCACATTCCCTAGTTGGTCATTGGGGCCCTTGTTTCTTGTATACATCTTAAATATCTCAGCCACCATGGTTATTTATTGAAACTGTGTGTCTTTGATCTCGGAAACAAGTTATTTCTTGCTCTGGACGACCATACTAGTGGGTATTATGGAACTATTGTAATCCTAAGAAAATGATAGAATGAGATGGTCAAGAAAATCAATCGAAGGAAACTTATAGGCTTCCAATATATTTCTTTCTAAATTGACAGTGACATCTTGGACCTCCTCCAGATTGTGAATATCTTTCTCCCTAAGAAAGAGACCAAACAATTCATCATATGCTTTGAAATAACAATGTAATGTAAACTCATGACTAGGATGCACATCTAGAGGAATATTAAAATAAATCTTACAGAAATGGTTATTGAATATAGATATAGATTCATTTTCCTCTTTAAGCATAAAAGTAAGTTTAGTGAACAACAAAGAATCGTCTTGTTTATGGCCCCATATTTTTCTGTCAAATTGCACTGAAATGAATTACATACATCGATGAAAGCATCAAGAAGGGATTTGTACCAAATTCGTTCATCCCAATAAAGGGTATTCATGAACATATTCATCACCACGTCCTCATATTCCACCTCTCAATCATCCAAAAATTTCAAAAAAACAATCAAGTGATCCTCAGCTAACACTACATTGTTCCTTGCAAAATTTGGTAAGTGTTTCCAATATTCACTTGTAGGAAAGTTATGAGGTTGATTAGGAATTGAAATAAAACTTAGTGGGGAATAAACATTTAAATTAAACCTTACTCTTCGCAGCTCTGACCATAATATTAATATGAGATGAAAACAAGCACAACCCCAAAAGATAAAGGTGTTGAATTGACACTCACCAAAGAACTTGTCGAAATAATAGAAGTAGCAGGGGAAGAACTTAACAAAGAACTCGACATGCTTACCAACATAGGAATATTTCCTAGTGAAACTATATTATTGTTCTAGAAAATATGTTAGGGTTCGCTCAGGGATGGAACTATGACTTGTGTCAGATAGAATCTAGATGATCTTCTTTTGCTCCCCGGTGGAGCCGACCCTGTTTCCTGTGGATTCATCGGGTGAGTCCAAATAAATAAAAACTCACCAAATTCATTTCAATCCGATGATTTGTGATTCCTTGGAAATGAAACCAATTTTTTAATACAAATTTATGCACTTGAATGAATGTGAATAAATTATATATCAGCAAGATAGAAATCCGTGTAATTGTAGGAGATATTTCCCTTTAATTCCATTGACATATCCATCTCCATTTGGGCCGATGCCTTACAACCTTAGGGGGGTATCCCTAGCCTCTCCTCTCATTGTATTAGACCTGGGAATCTGCACTTAAAAAAATAAAAACAATAACAAAGAAAATTACTTAGTGGTTGAGATTAAACAACCAAAAGTTACAAATTTTGATTTTAGAGTGTTTGTGGTGGAATCCCTTTAACTCTATATTTAAGAAGTATGAAATAAAGAGAAATAAATTTCAATTAAATGGTTTATTAACACCAATATAAAAAGCTAAAAATTATAATCAATGCACAATATCCAACACAATACCAACAATCCTCGAGATCTTGATATGAGCATAACACAGTTTTATTCATGTGTTTTCCAAAACGATGATTGTGTCATAGAGACAAATACAAAAATTGGTATAGTGTTAATGCTTGCACAAAGAAATACAATTAGAAAAGAGAAGAGGGGAAACAAGAGAGTAGGTTGTTGCTGAAGAAATCTGACCTAGAGATAATGGAGAAATCCTACTTGTATAGCACAATGAGGGTGCACCTCCCCAAAATGGATCAACCTCATGCAATGAAAATTAGAGAATGAGTGAAGTGAAGTAACCTTGTGCCCCATGTGTAATTGTGATTCCTAAGAAGAATCATGATCATAACTCATGTGGTGATGAGTGTAACTGAATAAAATTTGGGAAGGAAGGATCCATGTGTAAGATAAAGAAGAGATGTGCATGGGAAGGAGGGTACATGTGCCTTAAGTTATTCAAATGAGAAGGAGTGTGTGCATGGAAAATGGAGATAAGAAGGATATCTGCACGTGTGAGGGATATATGTGCTAAAGGATTCAATGGAGGAAACATGCACATTAAACTATGGAGAGATTCGCTATCAAGGGAGAATGAGAGGATACATGCGCATAAGATGTGGAAATATTGAGATAAGCATGGGAAGGAGAGATAAATATGGGATAGATGATGCACATGAGAAGAGGAAGTGTGAGTGGAAGGAAAAGAGGATGTGCATGGGTTGACTAAACATGCACATGAGATAAAGAACATGTGAGGGAAAGGGAGTGAAGTAAGAGAAAGACAGAGTCAAGTGGGATAGAAGGAAAAATGGGCTTCATTCAAATCAACCATACCAACTAGTAAGACAAAATATGCATTTACTCATCTCCAATGCATGCATGTGCCTGGATATCCTCATGCATGCGCCATGATTGACTCAAGCATGCATGCAACACAATTTTACCACTTTTCACATTCTGAGAAAACCATATGTCTTAACTTGAAACTGACACATGTCATCTTCCATGGCAACCATACCTGCTAATAATAGCACTACTAAAAATAGACATGCTAAAACTAACAATCTGCCTGAAAAATATGAAAATATAAAAAATGTCTAGGAATGTTAGGAGAACCTTGCCAAATATAGTACACCTAAAAACAAGCACTGCTAAAAACATAATATCTTCACATATCGATGAAAATGGGCTCATTGGATCCGATTTTCTGCAAGAAACCTAGATATGTGCTTTGAATCATCATCTAAACCCTGGAAATCTAACTATTAAAATAGTAAGTGCTCACATGTCGCCCAGAAAAGGCTCACTAGAATCGTGAGCTTGCAAGGACTCTGAATATATGATCAAAACTTCCATGTAGACCTCGTAGCTCTATGTCCTAAAAAAGTAAGAAATCTTCCAAAAATAACCATATCTCTCTAATCCATGAAAATATGTGCAAACTCTATCTCTGAAGCAAGAAACACCACTAAACCAATCCTATACCTAAACTGATATGGGAACCAACCATGACTCATGAAAATATATCTTTTGGAAAACTGTCTAAATGCCAACCAAATAAGACATGCTCACTCTTAACCCTTAGGATTTGCATCTGAGAAAATCCATGGGTTAACAGGTCTTAAGAGTTGTCACATGTAATATAGGTTAATGTTGTCCCCACCATGGTTGAAATTAGCAAATGTTTAAAAATTAAATGAGTTATTGAAATTTTGGAGAAGTCACTTGATGTTTACCACCTAATGACACACGTATCAAGGCATGACTCATCACTATAGGTGGGAACCTTGCATTGGGATTTTTATACCCCCCCCCCCACTTCTGGGTAACTAAATTTTTCTCACGAGTCCAAATTCCAGAGAGAATTAGGTGATGTAAATCCATAATCTCAGAATTTTTTCTCCATGATCCAAATTCCAGAGAGAAAATTCGATGATGTAATTCCATAATCTCCACAGAAAGTTTCCCATAAATGCCTTCATTATATGCTCAACTCACTCATATGACATGGAGCATTACACATTAAGGTACATTGTTCTGACACTTCATATCGAGTGATAATATCAATACTTGGGGCATGAAATGGTGATGATGGGTTGAATTGGATAATGAATCATGATGCTTTGAGTTTATAATTTTTTCTTTGTCTCACCTTGGTGGTCATCATCATCTTCTAGTCAAGTGTTGTCACTCTTGGGAAAATTTGTACTACTGAATGTGTCCATATCCATTACCATGAATAACATATTCCATCTATGCCCTATACATTGTCCTTTATTTTGGGGTGGTTGTTAAATGTATCCCAAAAATGTTTGTGCTTCATAATCCCATGAGAAGGGACTTGAATGCCTGAGGTTGATGCAACTTTTTAAAAAATGAAACAGAAAGAGAAAAATCCCTAATTCAAAATGAAGGACAAAGAAACGAACAAGAAAATAAAATTATTAAAAACCAATAAATAAAGAAGCATGAGCTCTACCCCCTCACTAAGAGGCCATCACCCCAAATTCTTATGCAATGAATGCATATCTTACAAAAGGACTTAGAAAATCAAATGTCAAAAGTAAAAAAAGGTTAAAGATGTAAAGAAAAAGGAAAATAGGGGTTTGGAAAGACACAATGTCAAGGAAAGGGTACCCCATTTTCTAAGTGCTCCCTATACAAAATCTCTCATGAGTATGACTATCATACATGAACTTCCATGTCAATGACATCCTCCCCATGAAGTAAACCCCAATCCATACCACATACAATTGAACATACGCCTTGATGGATTAGTTGGGACATACTTCTTAGCCTAGGTACTGGCACACCTAATAGGGAGTAATAATGATCCTCCCATACCTAGAGTTGAAAATTTGTATAACTTTGTAAGCTAGTGTGAATTTTGAAGAGAATACTTTGTGAGATCTATCTAATGGATTTTGTATTGACATGACTCACTTTATTTTAGTTCTCATACTTCTGCGATCAATAGTATTTTGGTGGTATTCTTCTGGATTCATGCCAACAATTTACAAATTGACATACCGGACCAAACAAATGATGGACCGCATTTTTTTGATTCGAAACATTGATTTGTAAACTGTTGTGATGAATTCAGAAGAATAACACCAAAATGACTCACTTTATATGTTGTTTTTGGATTGTGTACCTTTCCTCTGGTCCTTATGATGCATTGGACCACTTTAGCCCCTCCTTGGATCATGGATTTCACATAGCCACATGCTTGGTTGAAAGATGGATCCTTTGGAGGATATTTAAAGGATACTAGCACACTTTTATGGCGGTTATCCCCACCATTTGAAAGAGGTCATTTTCCACTCCTAGGAGGACATTGATCCTTTTGATGGCATGGCTCCATTGACGAGACACCCTAGCACACATGGGGTATGAACTTGAGCTCCTTAATGATGGGAAATTCCACCTTCTCTTGAGGATTTTGGACCCTTGCTTTAGGACGTTGCACTTCGAGAGATGATGTGGCACCTTTCCATTGGTGATAGTACCCTTTGATGATGTTAGATTTCACTTGGATGATGGGACGTTGCACCTTTTGATGATTGGGAACTTTGATGTGACATTTAGGGATTCTTGATGATGGTATGGCACCTTTTGATGAGACGTCACACCCCTTGGAGTCTTGGGGCACCTTTTGATGAGACGTCACACCCCTTGGAGTCTTGGGGCACCTTGATGTGACATTTTTGGGCTTCTTGATGATGCTATAGAACCTTTGGATGATATTTCACACACACCTCTTAGAGATGAAACGTTGCACCCTTTCATGTCAATGTTTCACTTCTGTGATGGATCTCTAATATAAATAGAGAATCATTTATTTTTTTGTAAATCATTGCTACTTGTGGATATTTATCACTACTTTTCTACTTCTACTTGTTATCTCTCATGAATAATTCTATGGATGGTTAGTTAGAGCGATTTGTTTTGGAGGAATGCTTGTGGATTCTCTACTAATACTTGGATGATCATTGGAAACTAGGGTTTTGATGGATGAAAGATTTATTGAGGAAGTGGTATATTTTTATCTTGTGGTTTTGTTTATGAATGAATTTAAGTGTAATGTTTACTCTCTAGTTTTGTCTTAGCATTCTCTTGGATTATTCTTGAACAAACCCTTCTTGTCAAAACGCTTGGAAGGTGACTAGTGGAGGACCTTCCCTTGATTTATCCAATATCATTTTAGGAGGATCTCCTAGGGTTAGTAGTGTACAACCTCAAGGTCTCACCCTAAAAAAATCCACACATTTATCTCCAAAGGGATCCTTAATTGACCCCATATGCCCAAAAAATGGTAGGAACTAGTATTTTTCTCCCAATAGTCAATCATTAATGCTGAAAATTACTTTCTTTTACTATTTTTGGGTTAAATTTAGGGTTTAATTGAAGAAAATTTTCATTTCTAGCCATAAATACCAAGATGTTTTGGGTATTTAGGCATATTGTTGACCTAAATAGTATTGTTTAAACCTTAGTTTTTGAAGTGTTATAACAACCCTCAAAAACCTTCCTCCCAAAACCCTTCAGAACTTCCTTTCTGAAACAATTGGAAACCTTATTTTTAGAAAACCTTTGTAACTTCCTTTCCAAAACCATCGGAAATAACCTTTATGAAAATCCAATGTGGGTCTCACCTATACCCGACTTCCACGTGGCACTCTCTGGTTCACTTTCCCTTGTTGATGTGTCCTCCAACATGGAAAGTTGACATGGTATTCTCTTCCACCCTCAATCCTTCCAAGACATAATGATCATTCAATAGATCGGATAGTCAAAAATCATGTCAACCAATGGCCTTGATCATTGTGGGTTCCCAAGTTGCAAGATGGTTACCTCAATTGAACAATCTCCTTTGAAAACAAAACACCACCACCAGACCTTCTGAATGGATACTTCTGAAGCTGCTTTTACGAAGGATATAATGGTTGAAATATATCACATCCAATGGTCTAGATATTCATAGAAATTACGACTACTCGACCTTTAACTTAGTTGGACGAACTTCTTCAGAACACGAAATTACCCCCAGACTTCCCAAATGAGCCTTTCCAAAAATAATTTCTCTGCAAGATCTGATGGTTGAGTGTGATGCCAATTAATAACTCTCATTATTTTGGGCTCACATCATCAAGTTCATATTTTTGGACTTAACCTCATTCCCCATGTTAGGACTTTTCTAAAACATGATTTTCGAACACTACAAGGAGAACACCTTCCTATGGAGGTTTTTACGGAACCTCCCCAAAAAATTGTTCCCGTAATTGTTTATAGCAGAGGTGGGAGACTGGAGGTTTTTGTAGAGGTTTTTATTTAGGTGTGCCATTATGGCACATACACATCGGTTTTCATCTAAAAACTATTGCATCGATGGATAAATTTTCAAATTCCCCGTCATTATTCATAGTGGAGGCGGGTCGTGAGAGGTTTTTGCGGAGGTTTTTTTTAATCGGTTTTGACTTTAAGGAATAGACACACCAAAACATTAATGAACAATAACGTCTAATGTGTCCATGTTCCAGTAGAACCACCATACTTTATAATAAAATTACATGCACTGAATAAATCGTATATATGTCGTTGAACAACATACACCAATGCGCCTAGCTGTCTAATAAAAAAAATATTACCAAACTAATTTTCATTGTTACAGTGCATCTCGTGCTTTCAAACTCTCAATCAAGCACTAGTGATCACCTTTTTTCCTAAGATGCCTCATTTATGGTGCTCTACACCTAGTTGGATAGATCCATTACTGGATACCACATATTTCCAAATTTTGGAAATTACCATAAATTTTCATTTCCTCTCAATGGTGCAACCATGATTCCTCGAGATAGAAAAGAGAAGCTAAATTATTTATTACCTTCCTATTCTCATTTTCATCCCATCAAAATTACCATTTATCTTGAAATTTGGATTTTTTTCAATTTCACGCAGTGCGCCTGAACGGTTTGGCTCGCCTTGAAGTAGTGTGTATTATGTTAATTACAAAGTTAGCACCACCATTGGTGCATCTATATATGTTCGCATCGATGTCGTTCAAGTTAGAGCACTGCGATAAATTACCAAAAAACAAAGAGGTGTGTCCTTTGGAATGCCTTGACACCGGTGCAAAATGGGATTATACCCGCACCAGTGAATTATACTTCATCAACTGCAGCACTAGCTCAACAATATATAAAATTTAACCTAGCGGTGCACCAAGTTTAATCAATCACCCCGAGGTGTACCTGAAACATAATGCCCCGGATAGTCAATGTTTAAACACACTACCATACTTTATAATCAAATTATATGCACCAAATAAATTGCATCGGTGTCGTTGCATATTCACCTCGGTGTGCCTAAATGTCAAAAAACGCACCGAAGTAGGGTAAATTAAAAAAAATTTACCAAATTGATTTTCATTATTACAATGCATCCCATGCTTCCAAACTATCAAGCAAGAATCGATGCTCACCTTTCTTCCTAAGATGCCATGTTTCTGGTGCTTTACACTGACTTAAATAGCTCCATTGGTGGATTCCACACATTTCCAAATTTTGGAAATTACCACAAATTTCCATTTCATCAGAATGTGCAACCATGCCTCTTCAGGACATAAGAGAGCAGGTAAATTATTTATTACTTTCCTATTTTCATTTGCATTCATTCATAATTACAATTTAGTTTGAAATTTATGATTTTTTTCAATTTCGTGCGATGCGCCTGAACAGTTTATATTGCCCCGAAGAAGTGCATACTGTGTTAAATAAACAGTGAGCATTGCCTTCGTGCGCCACATAAATGTATGCACCGGGGTTGTTCACTCAAGCGCACCACGATGAATTATTAGAAACAAAGCGATGTGTCCTTCGGAATTCCCCGAAACTGGGGCACAATGGGATTCTATCTGCATCGACACATTTCACTTCATTAACTGCATGGCTAGCTCAAACGTATATAAAATTTAACCTAGTGGTGCACTAATTCTAACCAATAGCACTAGGGAATACCCGAAAAAATAATTCCCCAGCGCGTCAATGTTCAAACGCAGCACCATACTTTATAAAAAAAACATACACACACTGAATAAATTGCTCCGATGTCATTTAAAATTATGCACCTCTATACTTAACTCAACTAATGGAACCACTAACATAATGATTTATAAAATTTAACATAGTGGTGCAACCATTGTAATCTAACCAACCGGTACTATATACAGAAACACATCAGGACATATATTGCCCAATTTTTCATAGCGGGGAGTCTCATTGGATGCCTCGTTCTTAGTGATCTATCCTTTACAACACAGTGTGTCCTTTGGAACTCCCCAAAACTAGTGCATAATGGGCTTCTACCCGCACCGACACATTTCACTTCATTAATCGCACCATTGGCTCAACGTTATATGAAAATTTAACTTGGTGGTGCACCAATTTTAACCAACCGCACCGGTGCGTACTCGAAACATAATGCCCCAACACATCAATATTTAAATGCATTTCCATACTTTATAAAAAAATACATGCACCAAATAAATCATACTGGTTTCGTTTAACATTACCCACCAATACACTTCACTTAACTAACAACACCGCTAACATAACGATTTATAAAATTTAACATAGTGGTGCAACCATTATAATTAAATGCATTGGTTATGTATACAAAAATGCACCGAGACATATATTTCCCAAACTTTTGTAGTGGGGCTTCGCATTGGATGTCTTGTTCTCAGTGATCTATCCTTTACAATGCACCAAGGTACAAAACGTTGTCGCTCCACTATCACAGTGGTGTTGGTGCGTTAATAGTAACTTGTCGCACCACTTCAACTACGATAATTAAGTTTATCTTAGAGGTGTACATTATTCCACCAAACACACCAGTGTAATAAAGATAACATCATCAATAGACAACATGTTAATGCTCTGGTAGACATGGCACACCGTTGTATTCAGTTTAACAAAGGGCATCGTGGATTTGTGAACTATAAATTTTAGCGTTGTCATGCATATTTGTTAACAAGATGAACCGGTGTTGTTAAAAGAACTGCATCAATGTAGATATTCCTATGGGATGGACCACTTAGCGGTGTTTTTTTTTTTTATATAGCGCACTGAAGGTGGGGCGTATGAGTTGTTAAAGGTACACTAGTTTATTTAAAATATTTTTTTGAAAAAAAAAAATGGATTTTTTTAAATACACGTCATTTATATATGTATTTGTTTTAACATTTCAATTTATTTTATCTTTATATATGTGCCTAACAAAAATTTTATGTGAATCAGAGACAATGATGATGAGAGTAGGAGGAGGTGGGGCAGCAACAAGTAGAGACCTATGTTTTTGTGCGTGAGTGGGAGGCCAGGGAGAGGAATAGGGAGGCTTACCCTAACCCTATTTCACAACATACTCATTACCTTTTGATGGATATTGGCCTCCTTAATTTTTACCAAGAGGGTATATCCCTTAGGGGAAAATCTTCATTTTTACAACAATTGATTTATCGTTGGGATCATGCATGATAGTGGTTCAGGGTCAGTCTGGATATTTAGTATCATCGCATGAAGGAGGATGTCTATTTAATAAATGGGTTTTCTAGGAGGGGAGTGTATTTTCTCCATTTCCCTGTGCTACCACTAGGTGTTGTAGGAGAGACCCAGCTGGAATATGTGCAAAGATATGTGAGTTTGGATATTCCTTCGGCTTTAGATTTCCAGGTTAAAGTTGGTAAATTGAAGATAGGTGCATCTGAGAGAGAGGACATTTGGTTCTTGTGTTATATTCATTCATCATGATCACAATATAGCTCTGATGGAAATCACATTAATTTCCATATGTTGTATTATGTATATAGTTTATTGCGGGAGTCCTGATTGATTAGGTGGGAGCATGTATTTTTGAGACACTTTTGTCGTGCATTTGATCAATGTTGCTTTGTTTTGTCTGGGATGAGATTCTTCTCATTCGTGTCTGAGTTGTATACACTATTTTTTGAGAGGGTTCATGCCACTCAACCAATGGTACCTCGCTTTCTTGCTAGGCCTATGTTTGATGCATGTATGTGCATGTGGGGGAAGTTGATGCCCAAGAGGGGATATTCTGATTTTCTCATTACTGCGGTGAGAAGGGAGGTATTTAATTTATTGTCTAGCAAGGACAATAATGTCCTCAATATTGTAGAGTACCTGTATTCGGGGATAGATTGGAGAGGATGTCCAAACATCTGATTTACAACAAAGGAGCCACCAAAAGAGAGAGGTAAGATTATCATTATTTTTTTTTCAATCTATTTACATATTTTTATGTCCTATTTAATGCACATGTAATTTATTGTAACATTTTTTTCAATTATCTTATAATTATTATATATTTTTTTTCAAATATTGACACATATGTTGCGGATTCACCTACCCAACATGAGGATGAGGTGATGGAGGAGGTAGAAGAGTAGCCTCTAATAGTACAGATACTCCACATACCACGCAAGCCAGATACGAGAGTCTACCTAGAGGTGGAAGATGAGTTATGTCATGTCATGACTAGTCATAGAGTGGTACATGTACCCTCTAGAGACATATTACAGGTAGAGGTTCTCTCTACTACATGGAGGTGTTTTCCTCATGACATGAAAACGTTGATGCATCGTATTGTTGGTGTGGTCAACCTCGTAGATATGTTGAGGGATGGTGCTCGTGATAACACTACATATATCTCATCAACAGAGCCATCTGCATCCTCTACTCCACCACATGGTCCTCCCCTTCCTCTTGATTCTCCTCCATTTGAGTCGGTTTCAAAACATGTTGTTCGTCCATCCATGTCTAATCCTCCTCCTCCTCATGTTTCCCCTCCACATGTGTTTGAATCTATATCCATGTCCAATCCTCCTCCTCCCCCTCTTCCCCCTCTTCCACCATTTGTGTCACCATCCACTAATAATTGTCTTTCTCCTAGTCCACATGTGTCATCATCCACCGATCCCCCTCTTCCTCTACATGTGTCACAAGCTTCTGATTCTTTGGACACTATGATAAGATCAAGTACTATTGATGCACATATTCATGATATTGATATAGAGACACTTGATAGTGCACTTATGTAGACATTTATTTCTGAGATAGTTGCTCTTGATAGAGGCTCTACCTATGGTAGCAGAGACACTGGTGCACCTGGCTCTAGTGGTGGACCTAGCTAGTAGTGGTATTGATTGACATTTATACTGATTGTTTTATATTTGATTGGAGATCTATATATGACATGTTTATTGCAGGTTTTTTTTAGATGTATATTCATATGTATATCGTTCATGTATATTATGCTTTTCATATAATGTTGTGGTTTTTGTTTTTGTTTTTTATTTATAAAATGTAATATGAGTATGCTAATGAAAAATATTGTTAATGATTTCTCTGTTTTTAAGTGAAATTTGATATGTATCACTCATTTAAATTTATAGTTTCCATATAATGTTTAACTTTACTTTTATGAAATAGTTTAATTTGGATTGTGATTGCAAAAACTTATAACCATTAATGTCATATAATGCTTACATGTTTCATAGAGATATTCTGAATTATCCACAGTTAGACTCATTTTAATCGACGTTTTGAATCCAAAACTGGTGAATTGTTTGTTGTCCGAGGAGAATTGTTTGTTTTCCAACAAGATACAATATGTTGAATAAACATGTTTAGAAACAAAAATACTTAAATATGATCAGTGAAATGATTGTGATTTGAATATTTAAGTCTTTTTCATATATTATAATAATAACATTATAACATTTAATTATTCACTAATAATAATGTTGATGATGTAATAATAATGTTGATGTTGTAATAATAATGTAATTTTTTTAGTTTTTATTATTCAAATCTTACAAGACAAAGTTATAATATAATTGTTTACTAAAATAACAATGATTATATTTTATTAATATTTAATTTTTCGAAATATTTTGTTAATTTATATTATCCAACTATTATAATATATGAAATTTATTCAATTAAATTTAAAATAATAAATATAGACAATAATAATACATTTTGATCTGTACATTTTCGATGAAATGGTTTCACAATGTTTTACTCTAATACAGAGTTTATGAATCTTTTATTAAAAACAATATCACCCAACATTTTATAATTAGTATTTTACGAATTAGTAAAATTGACAAAGAATTCTATACTTTTAGATAAGTATGGATCATTAAAATTTTCCTTAATTCTGACTAGCCTCTAGAAAAAGACTCTTTTAATATTTCCATGTCCTTCCTATATTGACACTTATTTCAAGGAGAATGTGAAAATAATTATTAATATAAGCTTATATGATTATAAAACTAAAGGATGGAGTGGAATGAGTGAAGATCGTGATCGTGATGTCACAATGGAAATGGAACCAAAATGTTGTAGTCCTAGGAATTAGGTTAGAAATTTAAGAGAGACACATTACGCACATCGATACACAGACATAATCTCAAGAAAGAAAGAGATAAATGTGGGGAAGGAAATCCAACCGACTTCTATTTCCTTATTCAAGATTATTTATACATTGTATGGATGGTTGGAGCGGTTGCACCTGCTCCAACTAATCATTCGTTAAGTTCTCTTATATATTTATCCTTTACTACAGATATCTTCATATATTTAATTAATATCTAATGTCTAATGTATGATGACTATTACAAGGGCCTAGAAGGCCTCCTCAACATATCTCAATTAATGCATATTAATTCAAAGGTTAACATAAACATATTTTAATACTATACAACATAAATTTGCTATAATAAACAATAAATATGACAATGAAAATATATCAAAACCAAATCTTATGCTTCTGTGTCTATTTAATGTATTTTCAATATGGTGGTTGTAAATGGTTGTTATATTTTCATATCCAACATAATTATAAAATGAAGGACAAAAAAACATAAATTGTCAATTATAGATACCCATAATAAAATGACACATCCACAATATAAATGTCTAAACAAATCATTTACATGATATCAGTCTTTGTTGCCATCACCTTGATTATCTTCCTTGCTCGGTGTTATAACATTGTTTTTCTCAAAAAAATGTTTAGATCTCAGATCATGTCTCAGTACAAGCCATGAATCCCCATCCAACACATCTGGGTAAAAAAACACTTCGTTGCAATGTTTTGGGAAAACATAAGGCTCCTTAATTTCAACCCACATTTTTTAAGAGTTAATACATATTGTCCCACTATCATGATATTCCTTTACATTTATCTAGTCGAAGGTATCCCACCACTTGCAACAAAAAATAACACATTGAAATGATGAGAAGTCCACTTGCATGATCTCTTGTATCTTTCCAATATAACCTAACTTCCCCTATATCAGGTTTTCATCACGATGGATAGCATGACTAAATTGGTCGAACTCAACCTCCACTCCACAATCTATTGTTATGTGTCCTTCAACATCATACTAAGTGCAAAAATGATGTCCATATTCCCACTTAGATGGGAATAAATGCACCTGTCAAAATGCAAACAAAGGGTGGTTTCATATGTCTAATTACTAAAGCATTAATAAAAACATAATACATGTTACAATTCAAATGTGCAATATTATAAATAGAATGTGGTATTCAGAGAGGTTGTTATAGATTTGTTGCACTCGATCCCTAGGTTTAGTGCATCGATATCTTCTCCATGTGGGTTACGACCAGACACCACATATTTCTATTGTATATGGTAAGTCACCCAACTATTGGGACATAATTTTGGTATATTTTCTTTTAAATGATCAGGATAAGGCATGCTTCTACCATTCAACCGTCTAAATTATTTCCTATCAAGTCTAAATTATTTCCTGTCATTGTCCCTGTTAGATCCTAGGTCTGCACCTCTTCCTTCTATTCATCAAATGAGCTCATTCATCTGTAGCTTCTAGTTCATAGTGTGTTAAGTCATTTCAAATTTTTTTTTGTGATCCATTATTTTCTTTTTGTTATTTGTTTTCCCTTTATGAGGTCAAGTCAAGTCCTGATTTGAATTGAATAAGTCCTATCACCATGGTTATATAACTAAATGCATCACAAGAAGGATAACTTATGCCTATAAGTGAAAAAAGGTGTTGATTGCAAGAATTCCATCATTCTTTCAATCAACATACAAGCGCTATTTTATGATTTTTTTTTAGTTTTTAAAAAATATTTCAAAGTTTAAATAAAAGCGCGTTGGCACCCATATCATGCTCACATGTTCCTTGTACCCTCGAGATCATGTGCATTTGTGCCTTGTGCAGTTATCATTGCAGGTTTTGTGCAGTTATTATTGCAATTTTTGGGTGAACCCAAAGGAAAGCATATCCTCGACCATTATTGTCAACAGAGGTAGCTAGGGCATGATGGTATCACATTGATAATGTCAATAAATAAATAGGGCAGATCCAATAGGGCTTGAATTGTTCAAGTCTATACAAAAGATCAAGGATATTTTTATCAGGGGTGAGTGGTTCGACTTCATATGTGCCTTCAATGGACATCACATAGGAGTTTCCCTAATATTCACACATAAATTTGATGGATTCCAAATAAATATCAGGGACATAACCATCCACATAATAGATCACTTCATCATTGGAGCATGCACCCTCCCTATCAATGGCAAGAGGTGTTTTAAAAATGGGAAATTTCCAACTAAAGTGTGCAATCAATTTCTGGTGGCAGAACATCAAAACCCTAATTGGAGCCAGGGCATCCCAATCCTTTGGCTGAAAGAAGAATAGAGAGGTGATCCATATGGATATCGATGGCAACCCACCTTTTCCAACTGGCTCAAAATAGTTTTCTGACAATTTTGGCAATTTACTATTTTTAGCAGTTTTAACTTTCAGGGCCATTTTGAGGGCCTAAATGAATCTTTTTCGGGATCGATCTCCTCAGTGATATATGAAGGAATAATTGAGCCTCCAAAATGAATATCCTTGACGATACCTTTCCAATGGGCTATCACATGCCTAAAACGAAGATCGTATGCAAAAGTTACAACCCCGGGAAGTTGATGTACTAACTTACCCGAATGGGGCCCACATGACTTTTGGCGCTTCATCTCCTAGGGTTAGTTTTTTGGATGTCTAGGGTTTTTGGAATTCTTTCTTATTGTAAAAATGCCTTCATAGCCTCATTGTAATCTTCTTCTTTCTAATTCACACTGTTGTCACATCTCTTCTCAGAGATAAGCCGCCACCATTCCAGCAAGCTTGTTTCCGTTGCATTTAACAGTTTCAGCTTATTTCGTTATTGAATAGAAAACCAGTTTTACTGTATCTCTGTTATTTTGTATTAAGCACCTGTTAATAATCTGTATTCATTTCATTCTTCTCATAAAATCTAGATCAGTGGTATAAAATCGGTCTGCTCCTTGTCGTCTTAATGCATGTCCCCAACGAGGTCAGAGTACAAAGAGTTGGGTCTCAAGCTTGTTTATCTTGAGGAAAGAAGCTCTCGCATGCCCAAGTGACCTCCCATGGAAGGAGAAAAGAAATATGATGGGACAAGAGATCCTTTCAAACTATTTATTGAGGAATCCCTCATGCAACAGAGGAACGAGATGATGGATAGTTTCGCGCAAATCCTTCAGTAGATACCAACAGGCGATGCATCTTCTTCAAAAGGAGGCGTCRCCCCCTTCAAGGTACAAATAAACTTCGATATTCCTATATTTGAAGGTCATATAGATGCATATATTGTAGAAAAGTGGTTGAATCTACTAGAAGGGTATTTTTTTGTCCATAACTTTTCGAATATAGAAACGATTACTTTTGCGCTCCTTAAAGTCGTTCCCTGTGTCAAAGATTGGTGGGAAACTTTCTGTGAGAAAAAGGAAACAAAGGAAACCTCATTATTTTTAGTCACGGCCACCTGGGAATCCTTCAGGGATGCTATTAAGGAACAATACTACCCTATCGAAAGTTATGACGACCTGTATACCAAATGGACCACACTGCGGTAAGAAAGAGACCAAGCAATGCCAGATTTCACAAATATCTTCCATACCTTGCGCACCAAGCTGGTTATCAAAGATTTAGAGAGACATCTAGTGCTCAAGTATCACGGTGCTCTGCATAGATACATCCAGACCAAAATGGAATTTCTGGACATCTCATCCTTGGGCGCGGCCTACCGATATGTCATCAAAATCGAGCAGAATCTCAAACAAAAGACGCGGCAATTCGGGCCTGGGAACCCCTCACAACAAAATCTAGGAAAGGGCGGCCCCAACCCATCGAAAAAAGGAAAAAACAAAGATGGACAGTATCAGGACAACCAGTCCAAGCCGCAAGCAAAGAAGGACACCGGAAAGATAAAGAAATATATCGGGAAGTGGTGCAACTTAAATAAGAGCCCTTGGCATAACACTGTTGACTATCTCTCAAAGAAGTCGTTGGTGGCCGAAGTGAAAGCCTCTGAATTAGATGCAGATTATGACTCTAAGCCAGAACCAAAAAGGGGAAGATGGATCATTGACACAGAATGCAGTGCCACCGTTGCTACCACCAAGCTCCAGCCTGGTGAACCAGACGAGCCAAAAGAAGGAGAGCACCTCTTCCATTCACAGATGTGGGTAAAAGGCACCCCGCTTCACTTCATCATTGATAGCGGTAGCCAGAAGAACCTCATCTCAGTAGAGGTCATCTAGCAACTGGCCCTGCCAACAACGCTGCACCCACAACCGTACACCATTGGGTGGACGCCAGCTGTAGCGCACCCTTGCGTACACACCATTGGGTGGATCCTCAGAAGCGTCCTGGTCGATAACAATGTCGATTATGGAGTATGGAATCCAAAAACCTTCAAAGATAAAGAATTATTACGTGGCTACTCCTCTCGAAGTTTGTGATGTTCTTTTGGGACAACATTATGGAAACATCATGTTGTATATGATCCTAGGACTCGTAGTGTTATTATAACTTTGAGCGAGGGAAATTGTACGGGGATACCCAAGGCAATCCTACCTGGTGCTATTTCCTTGATCTTTCTTAAGTGTCTTGGGAAGGTCATCTCTCAAGCGAGTTTGTCTTCTTCATGATTAAGCTCTCGAATAAGAGAAAGATCCGCGATACATCGAGTCTCGTGGCTTACCTTTCCACAGTAACGAAGTAGATAAGGTTGTGGAGAATACTTGGATATATTCTCCTCACCTGCAGGGGTACTATACCTTTGCCGAGGTCAAGCATTCTATCGATATGACCCCTGATGCACTAATACCCAATGGGTCAATCTATCGTCATCTTTGTTAGAGATGAGGAGATCAGCGATAGATCCAAGAACTGCTCCACAAGGGCACATCCATCCCAACTCACCACCTTGCAGGAATGGCGTCATTACCGAAGAAAGATGGAACACATTTGGTGACTCGTATTGATTCTGGGAATATATGAATAAAATTACACTGAAGCGGTGCAGATTCCCGAATGGAATTACCTATCATGATCAACTCCGCGGGGGCCAAATACCCCGATGAATTGATCAGAGATACAGCTACTAGGTCTGATAGAATAGATAGATGTATGGAAGGCCTTCAAGTCAAAGAAAGGCCTTTTGAATGGTTGGTCATGCCCTTTAGTTTGACAAATGCTCCAACCACTTTCATGGATGATGGGACGATATCTGCGACCATTCACCAATACTTTAGTGAAGATTATTGTCGGATGACATTCTAATTTACCACAAGACTTGGGCGAACACTTGCAACATATTCAATAGGTTACGCACACCTTGCGTGAGAACAAGTTTCACGCCAACTTGGAAAAATGCTCACTCGGCATGGGCCGAGGTCCATTACGGGCTACATCATTGATCGACATGGCATACATGTTGATCTAGAAAACATCCAAGTCATCCCTGACTAGCCAGCCCCAACAACACTTTCGGTGACCCGAGATTCTTGGGCCTTGATAATTTCTACCCGCGAGGGTTCATGTTGGGTTTCTCCCCATGTGCATGGGCCCTCGACCAAATAAACAAGGGTGGTGGTAGGGCAAAATTTTCGTGGAGCCGGATCCCAACGGCAGAATTGATGATGATTTGAAGCGTTGCTTGTGCTCAACCCTAGTACTTTCACTGCCAAACCTGCTGACATCGCTTTTGACATCGAGGGCGGTGCCCCGGATATGCTATGGGCATCATTCTCACTTTCGACGCTGACCACCACTGCTGACCTATCATAGTGAGACATTGTGGGATATTGACGCCAAATTTCACCACGACAAAGAAATGTACTCCATTATTGGTGAAAGCATGCCGCCCGGTGGAGACATTACATTCTTGGAAGGGAGACAATCATCCACACTAACCAGCGCAGTTCATGGAACCACGGAAAAATTAGAATGACCACCATCAAAAGTGGTCCACATACTTGCGACAATTCACCTCAACATCAAGTATAAAGCGAGAAGCACCAAATCGTCGTTGATTGCCTCGGTAGGCCCTTGTCATGGCACTCCTGCGGTGCTTCAAAATCTTAGAGCCGTAGAGACATATGGATGGCCTCCAACTCTATAAGAATGGGCCTAACCACCACCACCTACCAAATGTTGGGTGCAAAGCGTGGTTGTCGATAATTTCCATCTTCGGGATGGGTTGTTGTGTCGATGCGGGCCATATTTGTGTTCCATCAATCGAGTGCGTGAAGCTTATTTGGGAATTTCACTATAGTTGGGTGGTAGGATACTTCAGTGTCGAAAAGATAGTTGCGATGCTATAGAAACATTTCTGGCGAAACTTAGGCATGATTTGACAAGTATATGGGTCTTTACTAGCATATGTATTTCCAAGCCCGCGACAACTAAGAAATATGGCCTATACACACCTCTTCCTACTCGGCGGACCTTGGAATCCACCTCAATGGACTACATATCGGCCCTCTCAGCCAAGCGGGGAAATGAGCGTGTTTTTGTGGTTGTTGATGCGGCTTTTCTAAGATGGTGATTCTGGTTTCATGAAAGAAGAGCATCGGCGAGGCCAAACTTCTTCTTTGAGCAATTACAGGTACATTTTGGAATCCCACAAACCATTGTCACCGATCGGGATAGTCAATTTCGGCTTTATTTTGGTGAACTCACAGTCCTTTGTTGGACTTTTAAGCTCACCCAATCCGGGGCAGCACCCACCCCAGGCGGATGGTCAAAACCCCGAGGTTATGTCGAATGATTGTGCATCAACCAGTATATAATTCAAAGCACCCTCGCTATGGGATGAAACCTTCCCTATGTCAACTATATTGGAAGCCCTACATAGCTCAACTGGCCACAACCCCTTTCAAATGGGGTTGGGATTGTCGATGGGACCCATAGATGTTGCACTTCCCTTGCGGTCACCTACGACCGAATCATCTCCTACTCCATATGAAGCTGACAAAGCGCGGATTCATTGAGCGGAGTCAACACATCCGCCAATAGGTTCGGATATTATCTGGTCCAATGACAAGTACAAGCGGTGCCATGATCAGCATCACGGTGCCACATAAGTTTCGGTGGGTGACAAAGTTTGGTTAAACTTGCAAAAAGAACACCTTACCGGGCCCCATGAGCTTCCTGCACTCCATTATAGGTCATACACTATCACCAAGGCCGTGAGGGATAATGATTTTTAGCTCAACATTCCTTCTTTCCTTAGCCTACACCTAGTGTTAACAGCGGACCCTCCTTTGCCCTTATTTCCCACCATTATTGGACACACCTCGAGTAGAAGAACAACTAACACCATGAGCTCAACCCGACGCCTACAACAGAATCAATGATCATATTATTGAACCCGGGGCAGTCCAGACCCGGTTCATTGAGAAGATCCAACACATCCGCCAATAGGTTCAGGATATCCTACAGAAGTCCAATGACAAGTACAAACAGTGCCATGATCAACATCTGGTGCCACATAAGTTTCAGGTGGGTGACAAAGTTTGGTTGCACTTGTAGAAAGAACACCTTACAGGACCCCATCGGAAGCTTCACCCACTCCATTATGGGTCATACACTATCACCAAGGCCGTGGGGGATAATGCTTTTTAGCTCAACATTCCTTCTTTCCTTGGTCTGCACCCAGTGTTCAACATGGATCTCCTTTGCCCTTATTTCCCACCATTATTGGACACCTCAGAAGTAGAAGAACAACTAACACCAACAGAGCTCAACCTCGACTGCCTACAACAGGCATCCAATGATCAGATTGTGGACAGACAGATCAAGGGCACTCGACAATAAAGGATCCATCTTTATTGAGTTGTCAAAGCAGGGCAGCTCCTGCACCAAGCCAAGTGGCTCACCGGAGAAAAAATTTCCTCATCTGATGGGGGACCTCAACGCAATGGAGACCATTTCTTCCTAAGGAGGGAGGATTGATCTAGATGGATATCGATGGCCACCCACCTTTTCCAACTGGCTCAAAATAGTTTTCTGACAATTTTGGCAATTTACTATTTTTAGCAGTTTTAACTTCCGGGGCCATTTTGAGGGCCTAAATGAAGGTTTTTCATGATCGAGCTCCTCAATGATATCCAAAGGCATATTGAGCCCCCAAAATGAATCTCCTCGATGATACCTTTCCAACATGCTATCACACGCCTAAAACGGAGATCGTATACAAAAGTTACGACCCTGAGAAGTTGATGTACTAACTTACCCGAACGGGGCCCACATGACTTTTGGCGCTTCATCTCCTAGGGTTAGGTTTTTGGATGTCTAGGGTTTGTTTCATTCTTGATTATTGTAAAAATTCCTTCAGAGCCTCATTGTAATCTTCTTCTTGCGAATGCGCGCTTCCGTCACATCTCTTCTCAGAGATAAGCTGCCACCATTCCAGCAAGCTTGTTTTCGTTGCATTTTACAGTTTCAGCTTATTTCGTTATTGAATAGAAAACCAGTTTTATTGTATCTCTGTTATTTTGTATTAAGCACCTGTTAATAATCTGTATTCATTTCATTTTGCTCATAAAATCCGGATCAAGAGGCACCATGTCTACAATACAAATATATATCACAGGAGAAGGTAGGTTTTCAATTGTCCACTATTATCACATTAGATTCCTCATGCATTTAAATGGTGACAAAGAATTGAACCTCCCCTATACCTTCTTAAAATCCTAACTAATATGTCCAAAAGAATCCAGAATTAACCAGAAGTTGCTCACAGAAGCCTCTATCATTAGGGGTTTATTAAAATTTTGGTTCTTTTTTCTCTCAGCGAATTGGGTATGTCTTGGAAATATTTTCTAGCATCTTTAGGGTTACATGAAGAACATGAAATTGATCAAAAACCAGAAGAGTAGGAGGTTGAGTTTCCCCAGGCAACTAGGGTTTCTATTGAACCTGGGAGTTCATCCAAAGCCACCCAACGAGCCAAAAAGAAGCCCTTACTTGCCAAAAGAAAAACTCTATCAAATAAATCAAGATCCATTAGTCCAGAAAAAGAGGAAATTCCTCCAAGGAAATTGAAGTCATCTACATTGAAGCAGAGGGAAAGAGAAAGTGGTAAGGTTTATGTCAGGAATTATGTCATAAAGGGAGAAAAATAGGCCAACCCAACAATCCAATCATCCCATGAATATATTGAGGTTGAGCATGTGATCACTGCTATGTAGGTAGATAAAACTCCCAAATTGAAAACAAGAAAAACAAAGGAGGAATAAGCAGGTCAGTCATGATATTGTTGCAATTGAATTTCTATCATTAGGCACACATATTGAAGATCCCCATGTGGAAAAACAAAGAAAAGTGAGAAAGGGGAGCCAGTTCCCAAAAATGCCAAGAAAACCCAATCGAAATACCAGGTTAACCAACCAGTTGAGGCTGAACTACAAATCCATGTTTGACCCATCTCTCAAAGAGAAAAATCCCATAGTGATTGAAGATCAAGATATTGATGAAGACCCCTATGAATTCACCAACATGGAGGAAATGGCCATCCAAACCTGGAAGAAGATTCCAGAGGGAAATATCACGAAGAAACACAGCAAGTGGGAGACCTCAAGTGTCAAACCTATTGTTTTGGAAACAAAATATAGTGTTGATCCACAACCAGAGAAATATTTGATGGACACTAGTCCAGACTCTGAGCAATATTTTGAAGATATGATTCCAGAAAAAGAATATGTCCTAGATCAGGTTTTAGAGGAGGCCAAACCAGAAGCAAAGGGGAAAATGTCGATGGTGCATGAACCTGGGAAAGACACCATTGATGATAAACCTGAGAAAAAACATAGGTACAATATGAGACCAAGGAAGGCCAAGCTCTCCATTTATCTCGATAGGTTTGCTGAGGAAGAGCATGAACACAAAAATGGAAGAAAAATAAAGGCAAAGATAAAGCCTAAAATGGAAGATGACAGGGACATGAATGAAAATAATTAGAAGGTGCAATGCCTCAAACAATAGAATGATACCATGAGGCGACAGATCCAATATCTGCAGCAACAAAACCAATATCTTTAACTACAACATGCAAAGCTACATAAACAATATCAAAAATTGCAAAAGAAACACCAAAAAACATGCATGTTCCTGAAGGAGATTATCTGATGTCTACTGTTGTCAAAAAGCAAGAGAATTTGAAGCATGTGCTAGCTTGGTCTACCAGTATTCTAGGTTGGTCTCCAGTTATTGGCATGCATGGGCATCAATGAAAATTCAACAACAAGTTACAGCTTATGAAGGATCTTATTATGCAACTCTTTCACTTTATTTATCAACAATAGCTCCAGTTACAGTGATATAATCTTTTCGGTTTAGTTAGAGATATTACTGCCAATTATAATAAATTTCTTCTTTTGATAAGAAAAATGTTTTGATTAAGTTCAAAGTGATGGGGAGTTATCCCTATGGACTAGCACTTGAAATCAACTTCAGTTATTCTAAATAATTGTTCACGAATTGTAATTAGGACTAAATAATGAACTTTATGCCTACAAGTTCGAATGTAATGTAGAGTTGAACTCTAGAACTTAGATCTGAGATAGGTATCTGAACCCTCTCTTGATGAATAAATAGAGGAATCTGTGAATGTAAAGGGGTTAATATTTTTGGGGTATCAAGCATTAGGATTTTGACTAGGAATTAAAGTGTAAAGATGTTGAGTTTCCCACCCGGTGAATATAATTTATGGTGACAGATTGTTTCTTCTCAAAACGTGTTTGTCTTATTATCTTATTTGAATACATGTGAAATGTATGTAAAGCATTGTTTCTTCTCTTTTCATCTATTGTCTCAGTGAATTATTTACTGTCATACAACCTGATTTAAATTATTTTCTTAGTATATTATTTATTGTCATACAACCTATTTGGAGAATTTGTGTTCAGGTAAGTTTTTGGATCTGAAATATTATTTCAAGTCTAAAAGTTCATACAACAAGTGACAAATTGTTTGCTTGTTAGTATTTCCTCTGTCTTTGTATCTTTATCTGCTTACTAGAATGCATGCCACCAGCTAAGGAAAACCTTGTAGTTGATGTTGTTGAACAATCCAATTAGATCCTTGTCCTTGAAGGCTGATTCATCACCTAACCATCAAAAAAATCAATCAAACCTATAAAAAAAACCAATTATTCCAACAATTGAGGTGGTCTAGCTCTTCCCTTAGCATTTAGATGCAGACCTTAGGACCAACAGTCTCATTTTATTCTTCTCTCTTCATACAACGTGATCCATGGTCGCATTGCCTATGTGTTGTAAAGAATGAATTTATTGATGGCATCCATTTCAAAATTCGTTGATGTATACAAAAATTCAAAACGAATAACATGAGATCACATATATATTATCAACTTAAAGAACGAATTTATTGATGGCATCAAAATTTCTAAATTCGTTGATGTTTAAAAGAATTCAAAACAAATAACATGAGATGAAATATAGATTATTAGCTTCAATGTAAACAATTTGTCTGTACTAAATTGAAAAAATATAACTGACTTACTCTTTATCAAGCACCTTTTTCTGTTCATTTGGAGTAGCTCCCCTTCCCTTTTGTCCTCATATTGATGGTCATCCCAAAACATTTCCCCTTCTATGTTGTCAATTTGTGATGCAGGAGCATCGCTCCACTTCAAAAAATGCGCCAGCACACCAACACGCAGACGCGCAATGGAGAAAGGGAGAGGCACCAAACCTCCCATTTTTAAATTTGAAATAATCCAATATGGATTTTTGTGTTGTAAGGCTATAAATTCCAGGCCATGCCTTTGTACAGGTAGTGGTTGGGGTTGCCTTAAATGGTTACATGTAGCAGGTCCAGATCGTAGTCAGGTCTGGACATTCATTTATGTAATGTAGCCGTAGAAGTATGGTGTCGTAGATGAGATAGTAATGGAACTAAGGCGATGGTGAGGATAAGCTCGTAGAACCCTCGCTTAGTAATTAGGAGACTTGGGAGAGAGAGAGGTCTAGGTAGAGAGGATTTAGGAGGTATTAGAGGTTCTAAGAGAGAGATCTTGGGAGAACTGGGACTCTATTACAGTCCAGTTTTTGTAATCATCTGTATAGACACACTGAGATAATAGAAAAGCAGTTTTTCCTTCATATTGTGTGTTTATGTGTATGTATTATTTATATGTTTTTATGCATTTTCATGGTTTGAATGCATAACTGGTAAAGTATTGCATGAGTTTAAATTTTTTCTCATCTTTGAGTTTTTGAGTGCAAGGAGTGCACACAGTACGCAAAGAGTGTGTTGACAGAGGTTTAATATCAAGGGAAATCTCAGGAGGGATACCATTGGACCTTCATCAGCCAAGTGCAAGGAGTTCACAAGAAGAATTCCTTGTCAAGTTCAGATAGAAGGAGAGTTACTGAGAACTCTGTAGAGCTCTTCCAGGTGGGCATTGAGGTGGTGCAAGTGTGCACATAAGAACTCTGTATTGAGTTCAGGGAGAAACAGAGTCACAGAATACTCTGTGAGGAGAAATCTCTGGAAGGAGTGCATCGAGTAGAAGAATTCCAAGAGGGAAAGAAGTATTTCTTGTTCAAGAAATCTTTTGGATTCTGAGTTTGACAAAATCCTGAGAACACAAGGTGTGCGTGGGAGATCTAAATATTCGAAGAGATCAAGCTCGGGAGGAGTAACGCAAAAAGTGTGTAGGAGTCGGACTTGTTCTGAGTCCATAAGATCATAACAGATAACGCTTGCAAGAGAGAAGCGAGACCAAGAGTCAGGTTCGTAGGAGGAAGTTCAAAGGCTGAGATCTTTAGACATGGAATAATTCTTACAAGTCGCGAGAATTATAAAGGTTGGGAAGAAGAGCGACCATAGCCATCAGATTGGTTGTGAGGAGGAATCTGATGGCTATGGTCGCTCTTCTTCCCAACCTTTAGAATTATCATGGGAAGGATCAACAACCATCTGATTAGAGGAAGGTGCACAAGTCTTAACGCTCGCATGCACAAGAGAGAGAATCTCTCAAGGTTTGAAACTTGAGATTCCCAAAGAGCGGAGAGCCAAAGGGCCAGAACGAATATGGATCTAGAGGGAATACACTTCAACAGGTTAGAATATCCAAGGGAAGGTGAAGGTTGAAGTGTTGAAATAACCGAAGCCTGAAGACCCAAAGTAAATATGGACCATCAGATCCATAAAGGGGTACGTGGAGAAATATCGTGGACTCCAGGAAAATTGTATTGAATCTCTCAGTTGATATTTGAGATCTGTGAATTCTAGAGACCCAAAGTAGCTCTGAGTCGTCACATCACTTGAAGTGAATCTAAGCCATAGGAATAGGAGAAGAGACCTGGCAAAGATCCGAGCACTCTGGGTAAATTTACGGAGCGATTCATAGTCGTCGGATTTAGGGGAGACGTGGAACAGATCCATGCACTCTAGGTAAAGACCTGAAGTAAACTTGAGTTGTTGATCTAAGGAGGACACGTGTCAATATATTATCAACTCCAGATAAAACCCACAGGAAGGCAGGAGTTGGAAAATTGATATTTCTGAATCCCGAAATTCCAAAATGACGAGAGCCATCGATGTGAAGGAGCACACGTGACGCCAGATCCTGAAGTCTGGAAGAAAGCGGAGGATAAAAGGTCCGAGGACCCAAAGGAAATCATGATCGTTGATCGAGAAGGGATTCCGAGGGTCATTGATCTGGTTGAGGAGGCCAAATTCGTGAAGTGGGAGCACCACTGTTGATCTGGGAGGATACTTGTCAGAATATCTTCCATTCTGGAAGATACCCAGTCAGCAGTGGTAGAGATTTGAGGTCTAAAAGTCTCGAAGGCCAAATTCACGAAGAAGATGATGGCTGCACATTTAAAGGGATAGGTGTCATAATATATTTCATTCTAGAAGATTTCCATGCAGAGGTAGCAAGGGTTTGAGACTTCAAAATCCTAAATTCCGGAATCACGAAGAGATCTGGTCTGTAGATTTGGGGAGGACAGATTTGAACCATCAATCAAGGGTACCGTCAAGATCAGAATATTGACGGTCCCACAGCATTTCGAAGATTGGAGGTGCGTGAGCTTTAGCAGGAGGCCGCATGGTCATGTGAGGGCGTCATCCAAGGTCACATGAAAAGGAGGAGCTTAGAAAAAGGAGCTTGTGAAGGTTGAGAATCAATATTCCCGAAGGTCGGACTCACAGAGGAGATCCTGACCATAGATCCAAGGAGACAAATGGCAGAAGATCTTCCACTCTAGTAGATTTCCATATAGAGGAGAGTGGAGTTGAGAGTTGAAACTCCCGAAGGCCGAAAAGGCAGAGTCAACGAGAGACGTTGATCCAGAGGGGAGTTACGTGTCGAAATATCGTGGAGATCTAGGGAGACGCACGGAAAGAGGAAATAAGGGTGAAACGAAGATTGATAGCATTCATTGATCGCAGAAAGCGCCAAAGGAGCATAGATCGATGGACAAAAGGGATTGTGGGGCCAGGACATGCTCGGACGATAATATTCCTTGAGCAGGCTACAATTTCAACCACTATTTTAGTGACGGGGTAGGTGTCAGCATGGGAAGGATTGCGGGGTGAAAAGAGGGTTGTTTGGAAACCACTCTTACCCACACCCGCAATCACGCATTAGCACAAGGGCATAACCCAGGGACATATGAAGAAGGGGCTAGTGAAAAGGAGCTAGCACCCATGAACTGAAGAGCGCTAGAACGTGCAGATAGAGGGTGCGGGTGTCACAGGACCTACGCCAAAGGAAGGAAAGGGGCCTACGTATAATTGATCTAGGTTCATTGAGGAGCCGGAAGAGTCGATCTGACTCAACAATTGGAATGATCCATAGACCGGGAGGTCGCAGAACCCTAGGAGGGGAGGGGGGCTGCATCAGGTGGTATCAGAGAATAGATTGTTTATTTATGTGGCAGAGAGAAGAGAAAGGATATACTCTGATACACACCATCAGGTTGTATCAGAGACTAAAAATTTGTTTGCAGATCATAGGCAAAGGGCGAGACAATAAAAGGATATCACTTGATAACATTAGGTGGTATCATAAACAAGAGTTTTCTTGTAGACAACAGGTGAAGGAAGCAGAGTACTGGCGCTTTGTGAGAAGGTTGTTGCATGGAGAAGCAGAAATTTAAACAGTCGGGTGAGTTGTGAAAGAGGATGGAGATGCTCGCAGGTGTAGAGTAATCCATAGGCTTTCCAGGAGGGCAGGTAGAAGGTGGAAATGGCTACTAAAGGCCATGAGAGTTGTCGAAGAGGATACCACAAACAAAAATGCAATCCAGAGATGGATCTGGATGATCCAGGTGGATATCGATGGCCACCCACCTTTCCCAGCTGGCTCAAAACAACTTTCTAGCAATTTTGATAATTTACTATTTTTAGCAGTTTTTCGGGTCTTGAACTTCCGAAGTCGTTTTGAGGCCCTAAACGACGTTTTTTGGGGAATGTTGCGATCGCAAAATTTCATCATACGCCTGTTGTAGTCCTCGGATAGATATTTCCAATGGGCTATCATACGCCTAAAACGGAGATCGTGTGCAAAAGTTACGACCCTGGGAATTTGATGNCGAAGAGGATACCACAAACAAAAATGCAATCCAGAGATGGATCTGGATGATCCAGGTGGATATCGATGGCCACCCACCTTTCCCAGCTGGCTCAAAACAACTTTCTAGCAATTTTGATAATTTACTATTTTTAGCAGTTTTTCAGGTCTTGAACTTCCGAAGTCGTTTTGAGGCCCTAAACGACGTTTTTTAGGGAATGTTGCGATCGCAAAATTTCATCATACGCCTGTTGTAGTCCTCAGATAGATATTTCCAATGGGCTATCATACGCCTAAAACGGAGATCGTGTGCAAAAGTTACGACCCTGGGAATTTGATGTACTGACTTACCCAAACGGAGCCCACGTGACTTTTGGCGCTTCATCTCCTAGGGTTAGGTTTTTGGATGTTTAGGGTTTTTGAAACTCCTGTTTATTGTAAAAAGGCCTTGAGAGCCTCATTGTAATCATCTTCTTGCGAATGAGCATAGTCGTCACATCTCTTCTCAAAGATAAGCCGCCACCATTCCAGCAAGCTTGTTTTCCGCTGCATTTTACAGTTTCCACTTATTTCCTTATTGAATAGAAAACCAGTTTTACTGTATCTCTGTTATTCTGTGTTAAGCATTTGGTAATAATCTGTAGTCATTTTGTTCTTCTCATAAAATCTGGATCAGTGGTATCAGAGCGGTCTGCTCCTTGTCGTCTTAATGCATGTCCCCAACGAGGTCGGAGTACAAAGATTTGGGTCTCGAGCTTGTTTCTCTTGAGGACAAAATCTCTCGTGCACCCAAGCGACCTCTCATGGAAGGAGAAAATAAAGATGATGGGACATGAGATCCTTTCAAACTATTGATTGAGGAAGCCCTCATGCAACAGAGGAACGAGATGATGGATAATTTTGCATAAATCCTTCGGCGACTACCAACAAGCGACGCATCTTCTTCGAGCGGAGGCACCACCCCCTTGAAGATACAAATAAACTTCGATATTCCTATATTTGAAGGTCAGATAGATGCATATGTTGTACACAAGTGGTTGAATCTACTAGAAGGGTATTTCTATGTCCATAACTTTTCAAATAGAGAAAAGATTACTTTTGCGCTCCTCAAAGTTGTTCCCCATGTCAAAGA
>SNQJ01S0020417.1:69704-83192 GCA_010110895.2 Picea sitchensis
TGAGGAGGCCAAATTCCTGAAGTAAGAGCACCACCGTTGATCTGGGAGGATATGTGTCAGCAGATCTTCCATTTCGGAAGATACCCAGTCAGTAATGGCATATATTTGAGGTCTGAAAGTCCTAAAGGCGGGATTCATGAAGGAGATCCTGGCCGCACATTTAAAGGGATAGGTGTCGTAAGATCTTTCATTCCAGAAGATTTCCATACAAAGGTAGCAAGGGTTTGAGACTTTAAAATCCCGAAGTCCGGAATCGTGAAGAGATCCGGTCCGTAGATTTTGGGAGGACAGATATGAATCGTCAATCGAGGGTACCATCAAGATCAGAAGATCGACGACCCCACAACATTTCGAATATTGGAGGTGCATGAGCTTTAGAATTAGGCCACGTGGTTATGTGAGGACATCGTCCAGGGTCACATGCAAAGGAGGAGCTTAGCAAAAGGAGCTTGTGAAGGTTGAGAATCAAGATTCCCAAAGTTCAGACTCACGGAGGAGATCCTGACTGTAGATCCAAGGAGACAGATGGCAGTAGATCTTCCACTCCCGGATCTTGCCATATAGAGGAGAGTGGATTTGAGAGTTGAAACTCTCGAAGGCTAGAAAGGTGGATTCAACGAGAGTCGTTGATCCAGAGGGGAGTTAAGTGTCGATAGATAGTGGAGATCTGGGGAGAGGCGTGGAAAGAGGAAATAAGGGAAGAAAAAAGATTGATAGAAGTCGTTGATCACAGACAATGCAAAAGGAGCAGAGATCGATGGACAGAAGGGATTGAGGGGCTAGGATATGCTTGGATGATAATATTCCTTGAGTGGGACGCAATTTCAACCATTTTTTTTGTGACGGGATACATGTCAGCACGAGAAGGATTGTGGGGTGAAAAGTAGGTTGGTTGGAAACCACTCTCTCCCACACCTGCAATCACGCATTAGCACAAGGGCACAACCCATGGACATATGAAGAAGGGGCTAGTGAGAAGGAGCTAGTGCCCGTGAACTGGAGAGCACTAGAACGCGTAGATAGAGGGTGCAGGTGTCACAGGACCTGCGCCAAATGAAGGAAAGGGGCATTTGTATAATTGATTTGGGTTCATTCAGGATCCCGAAGAGTCGATCCAACTCAAAAATTGGAATGATCCAAAGACCGGAAGGTCGCAGAACCCCAAGAGGGGAGGGGGGCTGCATCAATTTGCTTAATGTACTCACTTGCATAATATAATGACTCGTAGACTATGTACCCCTCTACCATAAATCCCTCTGGTTTTACCCTTTTTCGAACAAACACCTTCAATTTTTTCATGTAGTTATTGTTATAACCCTAAATTGCACCACACATGCTTACTTAGCATCAGGCCAACTCATATCCCTTCATTGCCAAAACATCTGCTGAAAAACCTCCTTGAAAATCCTCTTGGATCAAGGCCCACGCGCCCTAACCCATTACTTCACGCGTGTGCACGTTGGCAGGCCTACTACAACCCGCGGGTACATAACAAAACACAAAAATAGGAAAGTTTCCAACGAGACAAAAAGCTATGGGTCAGTTAACTGAAACTCCCGGCCATGCATGGCCGAGGGTTCGTCCAAAACCTTAGCTCCTTCTAGCCTATAAAAGAAGGGGGAGGGGTACCATTTGGAAGAGGAAAAAGATAGCGAAGAAACTCTGCCCATTTTTCGAATCCATTGTCCCAACCCTTTAGCCTTTCCTCAAGCCAAAGGAGAATTAATGCAAAGTAGTTGGAGGACAGAAGAGGAGGAGCCCAAGATCAGGATCAAGGAGCGGTGGTCGGTCTCGACTTTGATTGTAAGTTGATTCATTTTTTCAAATAATAAAATAATACTTTTCCCGTCCCAATGCACGAGTTATCTATGGTTGGTTTAATTTGTGCTTAATTTCTAACCCTCAAGTAGAAAAGTATCATGCATGCATAGTTGTTTGTCTTGATTGCAAGTTATCTTTGGAAGGAGAAGTGCAAGCAAGCGATCAAAAGTGCAATGGAGGATCTACACCAAACATCAGTAAAAAGGTTAGTAGTTCCTTTCCATGCATGTATCGTGAAAGAGGGGTTTAAGTTTTGGGTGGTAGGTTAAAAAGTAATTTCTTTACGGTCAAAATCTGCATGCAAGTTTGACCCTAGTTTGCTAGTCCGTAGGGCATTTTTCCCAACAACACTTATCTATGAAGAACATCCAATGATATGAGATAACCTCGGCTAATTCAACCTCATCAGGTAGGTGAATTAGAATATGGACATGCAAGACCATAAAACTCATGGGGAGTTCCTTCTCAAACATACAAACATTCTCAGCTATCTCTCAACGTCACCATGGAATGCTAGCCATATGAATCTCCCCTGATGTGATCCAACGTACAAATGCAAATAATTTTGATATGGCATGTCGCAGGTCCTGGGGGAAGTCATGGTTCACACAACCATTAACAAACAAAGGATAATGACACTACAAAATAGACACACACATCATTAATTTACGTAAAATTGTGAATGCATAGCATATTTTTAATGACGTTAGTATAGAACTAGAATAATCTTGTATCCAACATACATACCCTTAGAAGATTCATATGGTCATGTGATTTCAACCCCAATAATTTCCTATCTATAGTGAATCAATGTCATAGATTCGACCCATATAAAGAATATTCCTTCACACCCAATATAACATCCTTCGACAGAGAAAGATTATCTTTCTTCAAAATTCATGGGACATCACCTTCTTTAAAAGACCCAGAGGGACCAGCCTCATTGTTTCTTGGCCAATGTCTATTTTTAGTATTTTAAGTAATAAGATCTCTCTTGATATCCATTGTGTCACTTTTATTCCATGATATGTGCCTCTCTAAAGAATATGAAACATTTTTGAATATATGCATGGGATCTAGTAAGTGGCCAATCTCAAGATGCTCCTAATATGTAAGCTCATAAAATACATATTTATTTTTCATCCCAATGGGAATTTTCTCAACATAGGTGCCAAAAAATTCAGGATCATCGAACATAGTTTCCCCATTTGAATCAAATAATTATGCCATTTCCTTCTCCTTCTCTATGTCATATGCCCTATTCCAATATTCCGGTGTCATTATTTCAAGTCTCCAAGTTATCTATGGTTTACTATTGAAAATAGATAAAACTATTCTATAAGGGTGGTCTTCTGGGAGGAATACCCTTGAACAGTCGTACACCAACTTTCATAGTTCATTGGACCCCCTAGACTTTATAAAAGGTCCACAAAATTTACATCCAAGATACCATTTTGTTACAAGACCTAGGTTGTTAACGTATACATAGCATGTTAGTGTCAAAAATATAGTTTCACCAAATGAATTATGCCAAATATAATTACAGATATAAACAAATCGATGAACATGTTTACCAGAGAAAACTCCTAGTCCTGGATAATCGTGCATGGTGTACGCACATATGTCATACACTGTAAAAGAAATATCCATTGGAATGGGTCTTGATACACCATATACATGTATCTCCTCCCATAATTTCTTAAATTCATCGATCAATGGTTGGAGGTAGACATCCATTATCTTCACTTATCTTTTACCTAGGACTATAAGAGACAACATAAGATGTTCATTCTTCATGGAAAACCATGGGGAGATATTGTTATTGATCACTACCACTGGCCAAATATAATAGTTGGTGTTTTGGAGGGAATATGGGTTAACTCGATCCATATCTATGCTCAATCATAGTCTCCATACTTCATCCTTGAATTTATCAGGCCATGTATCCTCTATATTCTTCATGGCTATTGAATTTGTTTGGATTCACATAACTCTTGGCTCACTTCTATGTGAGGCATGCCACCGCTGCAACATGGCTAATTCATTACAACTAAAGAGCCTTTGAATCCTTGGAATTATAGGCATGTGCCTCAATATATTATCAAGAGGACCATGTACCTTACCCTTATTTTTTTATTTATGGTACCTGTCATTCCCTAATTATGGACATATGTATTTGTCCACATATTCATTTCTGTATAGAATACAATCATTCATACATGCATGGTATGATATGTACTCAACACCCGACATTTTTAGCATTTACTTTTCCTCTGTGCAACTATCGGGAAAGAAATTATCACTCGGAAGTACCTTATCTTTGAATAACCTGCAATTAGTGGGAAATAGAAATTTACACTGTCATTAAGCATGAATAAAATCAACCCTTTTCTTCCTTTATTGTGTGACAAGATTCCTTAAAAATTTAGGGGACTTAATTGTTAGTTACCTCAAAAATCCCATGAAACACGCGTCTGACATACCATACATTGCTTTCAAGTTGTACAGTAACATTTTTGTCCCTAGATGGGTAGACCTTGCAGACTCCTATACTGGACCAAATAGAGGGGTGGTGGAAGCATATTTCAGGTTTTCGTAGAAGTTATCTACGACATAAACGTCTTTCCATAGTTCATTTTGTTTGAATGCATCTAACAAGATTCACTCCATGGCCTTGGTATCCCGTAAGAAATCATCCATACCTACCTCTATATAATTGCCTTCATCCCCAACATGTGAAGAACTAGTGTTATTGTCAAGGTTTTGAATTGGTGACTCAGGACGTAGTGGGAATTGAATAGGTGGTTGTTTCAACCATTCTCGGTATTCTTCCTCTCCAAGCTATTTTCATTTAGAAACAAGCTCACAAATTGACATCATAGTGGGGTGCAATGGTAGATGGTAGATAGGTCGTTTGTCATAAAAATCCTGATTGTAAAAATATTAAACATTACATTGATAATATTAGTAACACAATGTTTTTAATATGTTGAAACATTATACCGAACACTTATTATAAGAATGTACATTTTATTCCCAATAATAAACATCAAACCAACCCCTTTATAAAATAAATGTCGAATTAAGAAATACATTTACATTATTTCCATTGAAAATCCAAAAATAAAATTACTCAAACATCTTTTTCTTACACCCTACGGAGTTCTCTACATAAAAGAGATCAAATTCACGGTGTAATATCATTGACCTAGTCTGGTTGCTGGAAGATGGCATGTTAAGATTGGTAGGGTAAAGAAGTTGTCCATTTTTTTCAAACATCTGCTTGCGATATCTTTCTCTTGATAAGAGCTTGCAGAATTTTGGGACCACAGGAATATCTTGAGCATATGAACTTGATCCTGAATCTTGATATCGAAAAATTTAATGAAGACTTATTAAACTACATCTACATACATAACATAAATTCAATGATATAAATGAATTATCAATCAAATCTAGATGTAATGCAATCATAGTGAGAGAACTTGAAGAAGTTCCAAAGATAAAGAATGAGGCGACGCTAGAATATGAAGAATTGGTCATTTTATATTATAATTATTTTTTTCCTGCATTTGAGTAAAAAAATATCATATTGGGTAGAATAGAACAATCTAATTTCAAAAATAACTTTGAATAACTTTTATAACTTGACAACACACTTAAAAAAATCATTGCTTTTTTATTCCCGACTTTATAAGAAATCTCAATCCGAATTTACAAAATATGAAAACATCACTTGATCCCTAAAAACATCCTCCTCGAACATAGAAAATTTGAATTTAATAATCAACCTCTCTCTCACTCTCTTCCTCCTTCCCTCCCCTTATATCCCTATATCCCCCCCCCTCTCTCTCTTTCATCAACCCCTCTCTCCCCCTCACTCTGTATCCCCCTCCCTCTCTCACTCATTGTATCCCCTTCCCTCTCGCCCCCCCTCTCTCTCCCCCACTGGTATGATTTATCATTTGAAAATGTATCGATGCGTATGTGTAAACAAAATGCACTGGTGCGTTTAATTGAGATAAGCACCAAAGACTAAACTCTATTATTTCCTCCGTAGAGAAAAACCTCCACAAAATTTAAATATGGATGTTTTCATTTGCATTATGCAAATGTAACTGTCTTAAGGTGCGTTATTACTTACACACCACCCCGATGTGTTAGAAATTACACAGTGCACCAGTGCATTTCAAACTGCTTATCGCACTGACTAAAGCAAGTTAGAAAAATAACATGTGCTTACTATAGATACTTTGAAATATATTAGGAAAATAAATCGATGCATTATGCATATCGCACCGGTGCACTACAAATGGAATAGCGCACTGAAAAATGTAACATTTGAAGAAAAAAATAGTGCAAGCGTTTATCATCAAGGCAATGAAATATACAACGAAAAAATGAGCGGGAATTTGAGTTTTTGTGTTTACAAAGGAAAACCCTATTCATTGTTTTAATGTTTGTCAAATTTTAGAGAGGATATTTTGCAAGAGATATTTACCCGCAAAGATTTCCAAGTCGGTGGATTTATTTTGAAGAGCCAAATTTGAGGAGGAGTACTATAGATCACATATAAATCTGCAGAGGAGAAATTTCATATATATTGTTTCATTATATTAATCATCTCAACCATTCTCCTATTTGATTCAAACAATTTTCAGTGCATTCCCAAACCAAAAAAAATGGTTTCATAGTTACCTTCAATATTGGAATCCCTAATTTCCTAACTGTTCTTTTGTTTTCTCCTATATTTTACAAGAAGAATTTTTTTAAGAACAAATTATTTATAGGGTTTGGTTATTTTCATATTGGATTTTCCTATCCATTGCAATGAAACCACTCATTGCATTGGATCCTAAACCGTCATGTCATTGTTTGTTTTTTATTTTTAAAAACGCCTTCGCGGTGACCGGTGCGCTCTGTACACAGCAAGTGAAACAGAGCGTACTTGTTTGTAAACAACACCGCTTTATTTCAATTCAAAATATTATTAAATATCCTTTTCACGGTCTATAGTGCACATTTTATTGAAACACGCACCAGAGCGCATTGCTTACAAAGCGCATCATTGACTTTAAAATGGAAAAATCATTGTTTTATATGGAAATCACCATTTCTTAAATTTATTTAGTGCTTGCCAATGCGTAATAAATAGTACTTAGGAAGTTGTGCTTTTGTTAATTCATAAAGCATTGAATATAAAAATTTGTAAAAAAAATTATTTTCGCAACAACATTTTTATACTATACCAGTGTGTACAAATTGTGTTAAGGCCCCAATGAGAATTATCTTAATATACTCACCGAGATCTTATTTTTTTAAATAAAAATAATATTTATATCCCTTTTTTTTCAAAGAGATTTTGAAAATTCCAAGGGACAAACAAGGGGAAAACAAAGACATGTCGGTAGGGATGTCCAAAAAAGTGTAGAAGAAGATGTTAAAAGAAATGAACATAATTTCGTCACAAGAGGAGCCATCCCAACTATAATGTGCATCAAAGGTATGTCGTCATTTTTTTATTCTTTTATGTACATTGAATTTAAGTAACCCGTGAAATACTAATGTTCAATTTTTTTGTTGCAGAAAATAAAAACAAACAGAATCCATTCATCACATAAGATAGGATGATGAGGAATAAAATGCTTGATCACAAACTTTTTGAGTATTTACATTTCCGGCCTTTCTTAATATTTCATGTTTTCTATGATCTTTATATTTAATAATTAATTTACAATTTCCCATGGATGTCTTCTACTAGGTGATACATACAAAGAGGATCCAATCCATGAATTGATAAAAAATGGGTTGAGTATGGGTTGTGAGTATATGTTGAAGAATGAAAGTTTAATTAAATAATTTGTAAGTATCTATGTTTTTTAACTTTCCTTGTCTTATAATTAATGATTGATTAATTATTGATTATATCGACTATGCTTTGTCGTGTCATATTAAACATGCAAGAAACAAAGTATGGAATGCAAACATCAGAGGATATTTTGAGAGAATTCGTGAAGCATGGATTCGAAATAATGTGTATTTTTTATGAAAGACTTGGTTCTAAGGTATGTTTTTTTGTTTACGCAATCATGTATATTCTATTATATATAAAAATGTAGATATATTTATTACAATTTATTCCTATGTTTGTAGATGGAAGATGAAGGGGAGAAACATAAAAAAACAATTCGATCATCAAGATAACATTATGATAAAAAGCCAAAGTACAATATCACCTACAAATGATGAATAAATGAGGCATGTACATAGCTTGAGCAACATCAAAAGTTAAATTGATGAATGACAATTAATATATTTAAATGTTACTGCAAGTTGTGTCTTTAGGAATATTTGTCTCTGAAAATCAAGGATTTTGTTTAATATACTCGACATTTTGTCGCAATTGCATGAGGACTTGTTAGCAATAAGTGTAACAATTACAAATTGGTTGCAATTTGATTATTGTACTAGAACTTTACACTATCCCTTGTTGTATGACAATGGGCCTCTTATTCATATATAATAAAATGAATTTCTTATTTCATTGCATTATCAAATGTTGTATTGTGTTCCTGAATAAATAATATGTGGATGATTTACATTGATACAAATAATAGAGGTTTAATTGGTTGGATAACGCATTAATGCAATCATTATATCGAAATGAAATAACATAAATATAAAACAATATTATTATAAAAAATATTTGATTTTGAAATAATTAATTGAAAATTTGTAAAAAACAATGAATTAAAATATATAAATATCAGTGCAATGTATTCTTTTGAACCCACTAGAACCATAATATAGAAATCAATGCATTTTGAGAAGTCAAATGCACCAACACATATTAATTATAATAACACACTGACACATACTATTGAGAAAATGCATTGTTCCATAAATGATATAACGTACAATAATATTTATCGTTTCAAAATTGTTCGATGTTCATGTTTTAAATATTAACCAGTGCGCTAATTTTTTTTATCGTACCTATGCATTATGTTTATTATATGCACTGTACAACTAAATATTATTTATGCACCGATGCCTTTACTATATTATATGCATCATTGCATACCGAAAATATTTTTTCTGACATATTGGTACATACTAATTACAAAAGAACTGAGGCGCATTATATAGTAAATGCATCGGGTCTCTGAATAACATTATCGCATTGAGGCTAACTATAACTTAACTGCATCAGAAGGACCATAAAAATTGTACAAAAATGGCGTGTTGTTTAACTCATGAAACTAACAACATAATAAAGAAAACATGAATGCATGCATACCCAACAAACCATAACAACATTCACATTAATATTTACATAGTGGAATAATCATAATAAAAATAATAGAGAACTTATTTATTTATAAAATAACCAACTGGATGCATATGAAGGAAGTTCCTCCCATCAATAGGCATTTTTTTCCAAATCGCAACAACAGGCCACCCCCGAGCTAAGGATATGAGTCCACAAGGAGGTATGGCCCTCTTGTCTATCCACTCTCCACACTCAACATCCTAAAACCTAGGATCTACTCCCACAGTAGTTCCAATCCACCGTCTATCTTCCCCATGACCTTCATAACCCAAGGAATGTACCCCCTTCATTGCTCTCAATCCATCGAGATGTACCATTCATTTATCATGGATTATGGTGCACTCGAATGGCCATGAATATCTTAGCTTCTCTAGGAGTGCTCATAGAAGCATTCACAAGGCTCTTGATCCATTTCCTTAGCAGGAAATGCACTACAGGATTGTAACGCTTTGAAAGTAGATAACAACAATGGAGCACTTTTTTAAACAAAGACACTTACACCTATTCAAGTAAAGGTAACTCACCCTATTCAAATGAAGGTAGATGATACCATATAAATGAAGAGAAATGGAAATGTTTAACTCAAAGGGTAGTTCACACCAAATCAAGTTAGTGCGATCACAATGTTTTGAAACGAAGGGTGATCACACTACTCTAGGTGATAGTTTCTCACACCATCCTAAATGAAGGATGATTGCACTTGTTGAAGTCAGGGTACTCACATTAATTCCAACAAATGGTAACGCATACCACTTTAAATGAGTATGAATCACACATGATGAAGGGGAGAGAGAAAATATTTCACTTGGAGTAATGCAATTTGGTGGGAAGTAGAATAGATAGTAGTATATGTTACAGTCTTAATTTCCACCCTACATGCCAGAAGGGAATCCAATGGAAGATGAAAGTCAAAATACATTTCTTGCTCGGGATTTAGGACATTTGTTAGTGTCTTCACGTGGAATATAGGAGAAAACATGCGATGATAGTCGTTGGTCGTTTATAATGCAACAAGCAATGATCCTTGCAACCTTCTATATTTGCAAAGTTATGAAGAGGTAAGTGAGGGATCATCTCCCACCATAGTTTTATAATTATTATGAAGTGGGGTATATTGAAAGGAATTACTTATATCCTCACTGTTGGGTACGGTATATCGTCTAGATTTACCACCTAATACATTTAATTTGTCAACCCAGGGGCCTGAATGTTTTACAGGCTACCGTGCACTGTATGTGCAGACTATGCTTCTTTTAATATTGATCATGTAAGTAAACAATCATTGCAGTAAAATAAAGATCATAAACTAGATTATTGGTGCTTAAACATAAATAACTGTAACATTCAAATGAAGCAGGATAACTACAAATGAAGAAGAACACACAGATCTAACAAATTCCACACAAAACCACAACAAAACTATATCATAAGCCAACAACACCTGACCAGAAGAGCAGGCCCAACTCCACAATCAGAGTTGCGGTGAACTAACTGCCACAAAAACTCAGAAACTCAGAAGAAACTCGATTTTCATTAAATAAAACGAGATTACATAGGTTGTAGTCTTGATACAGAACAACTCCTATCTAGTTGATTGACTGGCTAATCCCTTCTCTATCTTTGTTCAGAATTTTATACAATTCGTGGAGCACAGAGCGTCCCAAGATTAGGGTAACAACTCTTCCTAAAAATACACAGAGGCTAAACCGATTAACAGAACCTAATTTTGGACCATGGAACAGGTCCTCTTTTGTACCTTCAACCCACAGACTGTGTTGCATCCTTGATCGTATCATCTTTCCAGACTGTGTTTTCTCTATTCCTGTGAGATTTTAGATATTAATGATTCGCTTTGTTAAACCCCCAACCAATCTCTAACGTTTTTGAACTAATACACGCAATGAAATAATAGAGGTGCATTCTTACCCTTGTGGTTACACACAATAGCTCAAGGAATATAGAAATGGAGGTAAATAAGGATAGAAAAAGGTGGTAGAAAACAAGCAATTTCATGGGCCAACATCCCCCCAAACTTTAGTCACATGCACATCCTTGTGCACGTCCTCATGCAGGTCGTCACTTTCACAGATCTGGGTTGGAACCTTGATATTGGGTCTGAAGTTCTGCTATGTCATATGCCTCAGCCATATCTGTACGTGGAAACTTATATCCCCTAGTCAATATTATATCCTTCCACCATTCTCTCTGGACCTCGTAATCAGGTTGATATTGATCAAGTGGAATCCAGATGATGGGGAATGAAAAATCTCAAACCTATCCATCGAACCCCACAAAACCTCATACATGTTATATAAGTGGATATTCTTTCCATGGCTCTGCAAAAATTGGGATCCCCAAATGCTTCTCGTTCCCTGACAGTAGGTGGTGATAAGGCCCATCTTTGGTCACAGTTTTCAAGTGCCTCTTCCTTGCAATAGGTCAACTGTTTTATGAAAAGCTCAGCACATCATTGCTGTGTAGTTTCCATATTCTGTGGCCAATTGGGAATTTGTCTGAAATAGTTATGTTTTTTGATGATCTAATCAACTTGAAATTTCTCCATTCTAACCTGAAGGGGTTTGTGTACCTGGTTTTCCTCGAAAGAATCAAGTTCCTTATTCCACTTCACCTAGTTAATGGTGTAGGAAAGAAAGGCCCTCAATTGGACATCTTCCACATAAATAACTAGATTGATTTTTTTATCATCTCTTAGCAGGTAGTTGTGCATGTACAGTTCACACATGAGATGTTGTGTTAGGATGTCATAACTTTTCAAGGTCCTAAGAAACTACATGGGGTCTTTAATATTATAAACCATCTCCTGGTGAATACATTCCAGATAGAAAAATAAATATTGTTCATGAAGGAACAATGCATAGTTGAGAGAAGGGGAGAGACACATTACTACCTGTTGGGTGATATCATACATATCCTGTTTGTCATCTCTTAACCTCTGTATCTGTTCCTCCGACTCTGTAATCTTTTGCTTATGTTTCTCGCCCGTGTTCTTCTCTTCTTCCAACTTTTCCTCATAGTCACCAACAACTCTAGAATCATGCTCCCTTTTGTCTTTAAATGTCCTTATGTGCACTGAAGAAGGGACAACTCCTGTCCGAAACTGGGCTACAGTTTTCTTCCACTTATTTATCTCAAATTTCAACAAAAATACCTGAGATTTAGTTGTATCTATCATTGGCTCAGCTTGATTAGATGTTGTTACTGTGTAAGTGTGCAAAATAGGATCAGTCTGAGTGGTTTCTAGTATTGTAGAGGTGTGCAAGATAGGCTCGGTCTAAGTAGATATTGTATGCAACACCAACTCAGTTTGAGTAGTTGTTGTTACTATGGGAGTATCGATAGTTTGAGTAGCTGTCGATACTGTGGGAGTATCGACAGTTTGGGTAGCTTCCAAAATAGTCTCCTTGACATTTCTCCTCACTGCTTCCTTGGCAATTATTTTGTATCTTCGTGCTCATTTCTTCAGGCGGAGCACCTACTTTTTTAGCTTGGAATTCTAAATCCTCAATTGCAGACTTTCTCTAAAGGTTGTCCTATAATGATCCTAAATAGGGGTTCTTCTCCTTGCACAAAATTCGACAAATTCCTGTCTGACAGGAATTTCTTCAGCCCATACCCTAGGAGGAACCTCATTTTTAGCTTCATTGCATGCAACCTCTATTCGTGGCTCTTGTTTAACTCGCACTTCTCCTGGAGTAGCAGCACCCAACTCTGGTTTAGGGTTTTCGTGAGCAACATGCTCTGATGTTGGTTCTTGTGTAACAATGTCAGTCATTTCTTGCTCACAAACTAGAGGAGTAGATGTTGTGTCTTCAAAAATAGGGTTTTCAGGAATGTCTTGTTCTGACGATGGTTCTTGTGTTATAGCGTCAGTCATTACCTTCTCACCAATGGGAGGAGTAGCTCCACCATCTTCACAGACAAGAAATTTAGAAATTTCTAGCACGGGTTCTTGTGTAACAATGTTAATTACCTCTTGTTCATAGATTGGAGGAGTAGCAGCATTCCTCTCCTGCTCATCAAACGAAGGGGCATCAGCATCCATCTCATGATCATCTGCGGGAGGAATAGAAGTGTCTCTTTCTTTTTCATATGTTGAGGCAGTAGTAGCATCTCTTTCTTGTTCATCTATTGAGGGAGTAGCATCATCTCTTTCTTGTTCAAGAAAAGGGTTTGGAGGAATAGAACCCTCTACTTCCTCTTCTTGTGAATCCAGGTTAATGACCTGCCTCATTCCCCCAACTTCTCTAACTTCCACTGATGGTTTCCCTGTTTCATCATCTTCATCCAAGGCTAATTCCTATGTATCAACACTC